>JAKNSE010000040.1:27500-40031 GCA_023525975.1 Smallanthus sonchifolius | reverse complement strand
AGGGTTTAGGGTTTAGGGTTTAGGGTTTAGGGTTTAGGGTTTAGGGTTTAGGGTTTAGGGTTTAGGGTTTAGGGTTTAGGGTTTAGGGTTTAGGGTTTAGGGTTTAGGGTTTAGGGTTTAGGGTTTAGGGTTTAGGGTTTAGGGTTTAGGGTTTAGGGTTTAGGGTTTAGGGTTTAGGGTTTAGGGTTTAGGGTTTAGGGTTTAGGGTTTAGGGTTTAGGGTTTAGGGTTTAGGGTTTAGGGTTTAGGGTTTAGGGTTTAGGGTTTAGGGTTTAGGGTTTAGGGTTTAGGGTTTAGGGTTTAGGGTTTAGGGTTTAGGGTTTAGGGTTTAGGGTTTAGGGTTTAGGGTTTAGGGTTTAGGGTTTAGGGTTTAGGGTTTAGGGTTTAGGGTTTAGGGTTTAGGGTTTAGGGTTTAGGGTTTAGGGTTTAGGGTTTAGGGTTTAGGGTTTAGGGTTTAGGGTTTAGGGTTTAGGGTTTAGGGTTTAGGGTTTAGGGTTTAGGGTTTAGGGTTTAGGGTTTAGGGTTTAGGGTTTAGGGTTTAGGGTTTAGGGTTTAGGGTTTAGGGTTTAGGGTTTAGGGTTTAGGGTTTAGGGTTTAGGGTTTAGGGTTTAGGGTTTAGGGTTTAGGGTTTAGGGTTTAGGGTTTAGGGTTTAGGGTTTAGGGTTTAGGGTTTAGGGTTTAGGGTTTAGGGTTTAGGGTTTAGGGTTTAGGGTTTAGGGTTTAGGGTTTAGGGTTTAGGGTTTAGGGTTTAGGGTTTAGGGTTTAGGGTTTAGGGTTTAGGGTTTAGGGTTTAGGGTTTAGGGTTTAGGGTTTAGGGTTTAGGGTTTAGGGTTTAGGGTTTAGGGTTTAGGGTTTAGGGTTTAGGGTTTAGGGTTTAGGGTTTAGGGTTTAGGGTTTAGGGTTTAGGGTTTAGGGTTTAGGGTTTAGGGTTTAGGGTTTAGGGTTTAGGGTTTAGGGTTTAGGGTTTAGGGTTTAGGGTTTAGGGTTTAGGGTTTAGGGTTTAGGGTTTAGGGTTTAGGGTTTAGGGTTTAGGGTTTAGGGTTTAGGGTTTAGGGTTTAGGGTTTAGGGTTTAGGGTTTAGGGTTTAGGGTTTAGGGTTTAGGGTTTAGGGTTTAGGGTTTAGGGTTTAGGGTTTAGGGTTTAGGGTTTAGGGTTTAGGGTTTAGGGTTTAGGGTTTAGGGTTTAGGGTTTAGGGTTTAGGGTTTAGGGTTTAGGGTTTAGGGTTTAGGGTTTAGGGTTTAGGGTTTAGGGTTTAGGGTTTAGGGTTTAGGGTTTAGGGTTTAGGGTTTAGGGTTTAGGGTTTAGGGTTTAGGGTTTAGGGTTTAGGGTTTAGGGTTTAGGGTTTAGGGTTTAGGGTTTAGGGTTTAGGGTTTAGGGTTTAGGGTTTAGGGTTTAGGGTTTAGGGTTTAGGGTTTAGGGTTTAGGGTTTAGGGTTTAGGGTTTAGGGTTTAGGGTTTAGGGTTTAGGGTTTAGGGTTTAGGGTTTAGGGTTTAGGGTTTAGGGTTTAGGGTTTAGGGTTTAGGGTTTAGGGTTTAGGGTTTAGGGTTTAGGGTTTAGGGTTTAGGGTTTAGGGTTTAGGGTTTAGGGTTTAGGGTTTAGGGTTTAGGGTTTAGGGTTTAGGGTTTAGGGTTTAGGGTTTAGGGTTTAGGGTTTAGGGTTTAGGGTTTAGGGTTTAGGGTTTAGGGTTTAGGGTTTAGGGTTTAGGGTTTAGGGTTTAGGGTTTAGGGTTTAGGGTTTAGGGTTTAGGGTTTAGGGTTTAGGGTTTAGGGTTTAGGGTTTAGGGTTTAGGGTTTAGGGTTTAGGGTTTAGGGTTTAGGGTTTAGGGTTTAGGGTTTAGGGTTTAGGGTTTAGGGTTTAGGGTTTAGGGTTTAGGGTTTAGGGTTTAGGGTTTAGGGTTTAGGGTTTAGGGTTTAGGGTTTAGGGTTTAGGGTTTAGGGTTTAGGGTTTAGGGTTTAGGGTTTAGGGTTTAGGGTTTAGGGTTTAGGGTTTAGGGTTTAGGGTTTAGGGTTTAGGGTTTAGGGTTTAGGGTTTAGGGTTTAGGGTTTAGGGTTTAGGGTTTAGGGTTTAGGGTTTAGGGTTTAGGGTTTAGGGTTTAGGGTTTAGGGTTTAGGGTTTAGGGTTTAGGGTTTAGGGTTTAGGGTTTAGGGTTTAGGGTTTAGGGTTTAGGGTTTAGGGTTTAGGGTTTAGGGTTTAGGGTTTAGGGTTTAGGGTTTAGGGTTTAGGGTTTAGGGTTTAGGGTTTAGGGTTTAGGGTTTAGGGTTTAGGGTTTAGGGTTTAGGGTTTAGGGTTTAGGGTTTAGGGTTTAGGGTTTAGGGTTTAGGGTTTAGGGTTTAGGGTTTAGGGTTTAGGGTTTAGGGTTTAGGGTTTAGGGTTTAGGGTTTAGGGTTTAGGGTTTAGGGTTTAGGGTTTAGGGTTTAGGGTTTAGGGTTTAGGGTTTAGGGTTTAGGGTTTAGGGTTTAGGGTTTAGGGTTTAGGGTTTAGGGTTTAGGGTTTAGGGTTTAGGGTTTAGGGTTTAGGGTTTAGGGTTTAGGGTTTAGGGTTTAGGGTTTAGGGTTTAGGGTTTAGGGTTTAGGGTTTAGGGTTTAGGGTTTAGGGTTTAGGGTTTAGGGTTTAGGGTTTAGGGTTTAGGGTTTAGGGTTTAGGGTTTAGGGTTTAGGGTTTAGGGTTTAGGGTTTAGGGTTTAGGGTTTAGGGTTTAGGGTTTAGGGTTTAGGGTTTAGGGTTTAGGGTTTAGGGTTTAGGGTTTAGGGTTTAGGGTTTAGGGTTTAGGGTTTAGGGTTTAGGGTTTAGGGTTTAGGGTTTAGGGTTTAGGGTTTAGGGTTTAGGGTTTAGGGTTTAGGGTTTAGGGTTTAGGGTTTAGGGTTTAGGGTTTAGGGTTTAGGGTTTAGGGTTTAGGGTTTAGGGTTTAGGGTTTAGGGTTTAGGGTTTAGGGTTTAGGGTTTAGGGTTTAGGGTTTAGGGTTTAGGGTTTAGGGTTTAGGGTTTAGGGTTTAGGGTTTAGGGTTTAGGGTTTAGGGTTTAGGGTTTAGGGTTTAGGGTTTAGGGTTTAGGGTTTAGGGTTTAGGGTTTAGGGTTTAGGGTTTAGGGTTTAGGGTTTAGGGTTTAGGGTTTAGGGTTTAGGGTTTAGGGTTTAGGGTTTAGGGTTTAGGGTTTAGGGTTTAGGGTTTAGGGTTTAGGGTTTAGGGTTTAGGGTTTAGGGTTTAGGGTTTAGGGTTTAGGGTTTAGGGTTTAGGGTTTAGGGTTTAGGGTTTAGGGTTTAGGGTTTAGGGTTTAGGGTTTAGGGTTTAGGGTTTAGGGTTTAGGGTTTAGGGTTTAGGGTTTAGGGTTTAGGGTTTAGGGTTTAGGGTTTAGGGTTTAGGGTTTAGGGTTTAGGGTTTAGGGTTTAGGGTTTAGGGTTTAGGGTTTAGGGTTTAGGGTTTAGGGTTTAGGGTTTAGGGTTTAGGGTTTAGGGTTTAGGGTTTAGGGTTTAGGGTTTAGGGTTTAGGGTTTAGGGTTTAGGGTTTAGGGTTTAGGGTTTAGGGTTTAGGGTTTAGGGTTTAGGGTTTAGGGTTTAGGGTTTAGGGTTTAGGGTTTAGGGTTTAGGGTTTAGGGTTTAGGGTTTAGGGTTTAGGGTTTAGGGTTTAGGGTTTAGGGTTTAGGGTTTAGGGTTTAGGGTTTAGGGTTTAGGGTTTAGGGTTTAGGGTTTAGGGTTTAGGGTTTAGGGTTTAGGGTTTAGGGTTTAGGGTTTAGGGTTTAGGGTTTAGGGTTTAGGGTTTAGGGTTTAGGGTTTAGGGTTTAGGGTTTAGGGTTTAGGGTTTAGGGTTTAGGGTTTAGGGTTTAGGGTTTAGGGTTTAGGGTTTAGGGTTTAGGGTTTAGGGTTTAGGGTTTAGGGTTTAGGGTTTAGGGTTTAGGGTTTAGGGTTTAGGGTTTAGGGTTTAGGGTTTAGGGTTTAGGGTTTAGGGTTTAGGGTTTAGGGTTTAGGGTTTAGGGTTTAGGGTTTAGGGTTTAGGGTTTAGGGTTTAGGGTTTAGGGTTTAGGGTTTAGGGTTTAGGGTTTAGGGTTTAGGGTTTAGGGTTTAGGGTTTAGGGTTTAGGGTTTAGGGTTTAGGGTTTAGGGTTTAGGGTTTAGGGTTTAGGGTTTAGGGTTTAGGGTTTAGGGTTTAGGGTTTAGGGTTTAGGGTTTAGGGTTTAGGGTTTAGGGTTTAGGGTTTAGGGTTTAGGGTTTAGGGTTTAGGGTTTAGGGTTTAGGGTTTAGGGTTTAGGGTTTAGGGTTTAGGGTTTAGGGTTTAGGGTTTAGGGTTTAGGGTTTAGGGTTTAGGGTTTAGGGTTTAGGGTTTAGGGTTTAGGGTTTAGGGTTTAGGGTTTAGGGTTTAGGGTTTAGGGTTTAGGGTTTAGGGTTTAGGGTTTAGGGTTTAGGGTTTAGGGTTTAGGGTTTAGGGTTTAGGGTTTAGGGTTTAGGGTTTAGGGTTTAGGGTTTAGGGTTTAGGGTTTAGGGTTTAGGGTTTAGGGTTTAGGGTTTAGGGTTTAGGGTTTAGGGTTTAGGGTTTAGGGTTTAGGGTTTAGGGTTTAGGGTTTAGGGTTTAGGGTTTAGGGTTTAGGGTTTAGGGTTTAGGGTTTAGGGTTTAGGGTTTAGGGTTTAGGGTTTAGGGTTTAGGGTTTAGGGTTTAGGGTTTAGGGTTTAGGGTTTAGGGTTTAGGGTTTAGGGTTTAGGGTTTAGGGTTTAGGGTTTAGGGTTTAGGGTTTAGGGTTTAGGGTTTAGGGTTTAGGGTTTAGGGTTTAGGGTTTAGGGTTTAGGGTTTAGGGTTTAGGGTTTAGGGTTTAGGGTTTAGGGTTTAGGGTTTAGGGTTTAGGGTTTAGGGTTTAGGGTTTAGGGTTTAGGGTTTAGGGTTTAGGGTTTAGGGTTTAGGGTTTAGGGTTTAGGGTTTAGGGTTTAGGGTTTAGGGTTTAGGGTTTAGGGTTTAGGGTTTAGGGTTTAGGGTTTAGGGTTTAGGGTTTAGGGTTTAGGGTTTAGGGTTTAGGGTTTAGGGTTTAGGGTTTAGGGTTTAGGGTTTAGGGTTTAGGGTTTAGGGTTTAGGGTTTAGGGTTTAGGGTTTAGGGTTTAGGGTTTAGGGTTTAGGGTTTAGGGTTTAGGGTTTAGGGTTTAGGGTTTAGGGTTTAGGGTTTAGGGTTTAGGGTTTAGGGTTTAGGGTTTAGGGTTTAGGGTTTAGGGTTTAGGGTTTAGGGTTTAGGGTTTAGGGTTTAGGGTTTAGGGTTTAGGGTTTAGGGTTTAGGGTTTAGGGTTTAGGGTTTAGGGTTTAGGGTTTAGGGTTTAGGGTTTAGGGTTTAGGGTTTAGGGTTTAGGGTTTAGGGTTTAGGGTTTAGGGTTTAGGGTTTAGGGTTTAGGGTTTAGGGTTTAGGGTTTAGGGTTTAGGGTTTAGGGTTTAGGGTTTAGGGTTTAGGGTTTAGGGTTTAGGGTTTAGGGTTTAGGGTTTAGGGTTTAGGGTTTAGGGTTTAGGGTTTAGGGTTTAGGGTTTAGGGTTTAGGGTTTAGGGTTTAGGGTTTAGGGTTTAGGGTTTAGGGTTTAGGGTTTAGGGTTTAGGGTTTAGGGTTTAGGGTTTAGGGTTTAGGGTTTAGGGTTTAGGGTTTAGGGTTTAGGGTTTAGGGTTTAGGGTTTAGGGTTTAGGGTTTAGGGTTTAGGGTTTAGGGTTTAGGGTTTAGGGTTTAGGGTTTAGGGTTTAGGGTTTAGGGTTTAGGGTTTAGGGTTTAGGGTTTAGGGTTTAGGGTTTAGGGTTTAGGGTTTAGGGTTTAGGGTTTAGGGTTTAGGGTTTAGGGTTTAGGGTTTAGGGTTTAGGGTTTAGGGTTTAGGGTTTAGGGTTTAGGGTTTAGGGTTTAGGGTTTAGGGTTTAGGGTTTAGGGTTTAGGGTTTAGGGTTTAGGGTTTAGGGTTTAGGGTTTAGGGTTTAGGGTTTAGGGTTTAGGGTTTAGGGTTTAGGGTTTAGGGTTTAGGGTTTAGGGTTTAGGGTTTAGGGTTTAGGGTTTAGGGTTTAGGGTTTAGGGTTTAGGGTTTAGGGTTTAGGGTTTAGGGTTTAGGGTTTAGGGTTTAGGGTTTAGGGTTTAGGGTTTAGGGTTTAGGGTTTAGGGTTTAGGGTTTAGGGTTTAGGGTTTAGGGTTTAGGGTTTAGGGTTTAGGGTTTAGGGTTTAGGGTTTAGGGTTTAGGGTTTAGGGTTTAGGGTTTAGGGTTTAGGGTTTAGGGTTTAGGGTTTAGGGTTTAGGGTTTAGGGTTTAGGGTTTAGGGTTTAGGGTTTAGGGTTTAGGGTTTAGGGTTTAGGGTTTAGGGTTTAGGGTTTAGGGTTTAGGGTTTAGGGTTTAGGGTTTAGGGTTTAGGGTTTAGGGTTTAGGGTTTAGGGTTTAGGGTTTAGGGTTTAGGGTTTAGGGTTTAGGGTTTAGGGTTTAGGGTTTAGGGTTTAGGGTTTAGGGTTTAGGGTTTAGGGTTTAGGGTTTAGGGTTTAGGGTTTAGGGTTTAGGGTTTAGGGTTTAGGGTTTAGGGTTTAGGGTTTAGGGTTTAGGGTTTAGGGTTTAGGGTTTAGGGTTTAGGGTTTAGGGTTTAGGGTTTAGGGTTTAGGGTTTAGGGTTTAGGGTTTAGGGTTTAGGGTTTAGGGTTTAGGGTTTAGGGTTTAGGGTTTAGGGTTTAGGGTTTAGGGTTTAGGGTTTAGGGTTTAGGGTTTAGGGTTTAGGGTTTAGGGTTTAGGGTTTAGGGTTTAGGGTTTAGGGTTTAGGGTTTAGGGTTTAGGGTTTAGGGTTTAGGGTTTAGGGTTTAGGGTTTAGGGTTTAGGGTTTAGGGTTTAGGGTTTAGGGTTTAGGGTTTAGGGTTTAGGGTTTAGGGTTTAGGGTTTAGGGTTTAGGGTTTAGGGTTTAGGGTTTAGGGTTTAGGGTTTAGGGTTTAGGGTTTAGGGTTTAGGGTTTAGGGTTTAGGGTTTAGGGTTTAGGGTTTAGGGTTTAGGGTTTAGGGTTTAGGGTTTAGGGTTTAGGGTTTAGGGTTTAGGGTTTAGGGTTTAGGGTTTAGGGTTTAGGGTTTAGGGTTTAGGGTTTAGGGTTTAGGGTTTAGGGTTTAGGGTTTAGGGTTTAGGGTTTAGGGTTTAGGGTTTAGGGTTTAGGGTTTAGGGTTTAGGGTTTAGGGTTTAGGGTTTAGGGTTTAGGGTTTAGGGTTTAGGGTTTAGGGTTTAGGGTTTAGGGTTTAGGGTTTAGGGTTTAGGGTTTAGGGTTTAGGGTTTAGGGTTTAGGGTTTAGGGTTTAGGGTTTAGGGTTTAGGGTTTAGGGTTTAGGGTTTAGGGTTTAGGGTTTAGGGTTTAGGGTTTAGGGTTTAGGGTTTAGGGTTTAGGGTTTAGGGTTTAGGGTTTAGGGTTTAGGGTTTAGGGTTTAGGGTTTAGGGTTTAGGGTTTAGGGTTTAGGGTTTAGGGTTTAGGGTTTAGGGTTTAGGGTTTAGGGTTTAGGGTTTAGGGTTTAGGGTTTAGGGTTTAGGGTTTAGGGTTTAGGGTTTAGGGTTTAGGGTTTAGGGTTTAGGGTTTAGGGTTTAGGGTTTAGGGTTTAGGGTTTAGGGTTTAGGGTTTAGGGTTTAGGGTTTAGGGTTTAGGGTTTAGGGTTTAGGGTTTAGGGTTTAGGGTTTAGGGTTTAGGGTTTAGGGTTTAGGGTTTAGGGTTTAGGGTTTAGGGTTTAGGGTTTAGGGTTTAGGGTTTAGGGTTTAGGGTTTAGGGTTTAGGGTTTAGGGTTTAGGGTTTAGGGTTTAGGGTTTAGGGTTTAGGGTTTAGGGTTTAGGGTTTAGGGTTTAGGGTTTAGGGTTTAGGGTTTAGGGTTTAGGGTTTAGGGTTTAGGGTTTAGGGTTTAGGGTTTAGGGTTTAGGGTTTAGGGTTTAGGGTTTAGGGTTTAGGGTTTAGGGTTTAGGGTTTAGGGTTTAGGGTTTAGGGTTTAGGGTTTAGGGTTTAGGGTTTAGGGTTTAGGGTTTAGGGTTTAGGGTTTAGGGTTTAGGGTTTAGGGTTTAGGGTTTAGGGTTTAGGGTTTAGGGTTTAGGGTTTAGGGTTTAGGGTTTAGGGTTTAGGGTTTAGGGTTTAGGGTTTAGGGTTTAGGGTTTAGGGTTTAGGGTTTAGGGTTTAGGGTTTAGGGTTTAGGGTTTAGGGTTTAGGGTTTAGGGTTTAGGGTTTAGGGTTTAGGGTTTAGGGTTTAGGGTTTAGGGTTTAGGGTTTAGGGTTTAGGGTTTAGGGTTTAGGGTTTAGGGTTTAGGGTTTAGGGTTTAGGGTTTAGGGTTTAGGGTTTAGGGTTTAGGGTTTAGGGTTTAGGGTTTAGGGTTTAGGGTTTAGGGTTTAGGGTTTAGGGTTTAGGGTTTAGGGTTTAGGGTTTAGGGTTTAGGGTTTAGGGTTTAGGGTTTAGGGTTTAGGGTTTAGGGTTTAGGGTTTAGGGTTTAGGGTTTAGGGTTTAGGGTTTAGGGTTTAGGGTTTAGGGTTTAGGGTTTAGGGTTTAGGGTTTAGGGTTTAGGGTTTAGGGTTTAGGGTTTAGGGTTTAGGGTTTAGGGTTTAGGGTTTAGGGTTTAGGGTTTAGGGTTTAGGGTTTAGGGTTTAGGGTTTAGGGTTTAGGGTTTAGGGTTTAGGGTTTAGGGTTTAGGGTTTAGGGTTTAGGGTTTAGGGTTTAGGGTTTAGGGTTTAGGGTTTAGGGTTTAGGGTTTAGGGTTTAGGGTTTAGGGTTTAGGGTTTAGGGTTTAGGGTTTAGGGTTTAGGGTTTAGGGTTTAGGGTTTAGGGTTTAGGGTTTAGGGTTTAGGGTTTAGGGTTTAGGGTTTAGGGTTTAGGGTTTAGGGTTTAGGGTTTAGGGTTTAGGGTTTAGGGTTTAGGGTTTAGGGTTTAGGGTTTAGGGTTTAGGGTTTAGGGTTTAGGGTTTAGGGTTTAGGGTTTAGGGTTTAGGGTTTAGGGTTTAGGGTTTAGGGTTTAGGGTTTAGGGTTTAGGGTTTAGGGTTTAGGGTTTAGGGTTTAGGGTTTAGGGTTTAGGGTTTAGGGTTTAGGGTTTAGGGTTTAGGGTTTAGGGTTTAGGGTTTAGGGTTTAGGGTTTAGGGTTTAGGGTTTAGGGTTTAGGGTTTAGGGTTTAGGGTTTAGGGTTTAGGGTTTAGGGTTTAGGGTTTAGGGTTTAGGGTTTAGGGTTTAGGGTTTAGGGTTTAGGGTTTAGGGTTTAGGGTTTAGGGTTTAGGGTTTAGGGTTTAGGGTTTAGGGTTTAGGGTTTAGGGTTTAGGGTTTAGGGTTTAGGGTTTAGGGTTTAGGGTTTAGGGTTTAGGGTTTAGGGTTTAGGGTTTAGGGTTTAGGGTTTAGGGTTTAGGGTTTAGGGTTTAGGGTTTAGGGTTTAGGGTTTAGGGTTTAGGGTTTAGGGTTTAGGGTTTAGGGTTTAGGGTTTAGGGTTTAGGGTTTAGGGTTTAGGGTTTAGGGTTTAGGGTTTAGGGTTTAGGGTTTAGGGTTTAGGGTTTAGGGTTTAGGGTTTAGGGTTTAGGGTTTAGGGTTTAGGGTTTAGGGTTTAGGGTTTAGGGTTTAGGGTTTAGGGTTTAGGGTTTAGGGTTTAGGGTTTAGGGTTTAGGGTTTAGGGTTTAGGGTTTAGGGTTTAGGGTTTAGGGTTTAGGGTTTAGGGTTTAGGGTTTAGGGTTTAGGGTTTAGGGTTTAGGGTTTAGGGTTTAGGGTTTAGGGTTTAGGGTTTAGGGTTTAGGGTTTAGGGTTTAGGGTTTAGGGTTTAGGGTTTAGGGTTTAGGGTTTAGGGTTTAGGGTTTAGGGTTTAGGGTTTAGGGTTTAGGGTTTAGGGTTTAGGGTTTAGGGTTTAGGGTTTAGGGTTTAGGGTTTAGGGTTTAGGGTTTAGGGTTTAGGGTTTAGGGTTTAGGGTTTAGGGTTTAGGGTTTAGGGTTTAGGGTTTAGGGTTTAGGGTTTAGGGTTTAGGGTTTAGGGTTTAGGGTTTAGGGTTTAGGGTTTAGGGTTTAGGGTTTAGGGTTTAGGGTTTAGGGTTTAGGGTTTAGGGTTTAGGGTTTAGGGTTTAGGGTTTAGGGTTTAGGGTTTAGGGTTTAGGGTTTAGGGTTTAGGGTTTAGGGTTTAGGGTTTAGGGTTTAGGGTTTAGGGTTTAGGGTTTAGGGTTTAGGGTTTAGGGTTTAGGGTTTAGGGTTTAGGGTTTAGGGTTTAGGGTTTAGGGTTTAGGGTTTAGGGTTTAGGGTTTAGGGTTTAGGGTTTAGGGTTTAGGGTTTAGGGTTTAGGGTTTAGGGTTTAGGGTTTAGGGTTTAGGGTTTAGGGTTTAGGGTTTAGGGTTTAGGGTTTAGGGTTTAGGGTTTAGGGTTTAGGGTTTAGGGTTTAGGGTTTAGGGTTTAGGGTTTAGGGTTTAGGGTTTAGGGTTTAGGGTTTAGGGTTTAGGGTTTAGGGTTTAGGGTTTAGGGTTTAGGGTTTAGGGTTTAGGGTTTAGGGTTTAGGGTTTAGGGTTTAGGGTTTAGGGTTTAGGGTTTAGGGTTTAGGGTTTAGGGTTTAGGGTTTAGGGTTTAGGGTTTAGGGTTTAGGGTTTAGGGTTTAGGGTTTAGGGTTTAGGGTTTAGGGTTTAGGGTTTAGGGTTTAGGGTTTAGGGTTTAGGGTTTAGGGTTTAGGGTTTAGGGTTTAGGGTTTAGGGTTTAGGGTTTAGGGTTTAGGGTTTAGGGTTTAGGGTTTAGGGTTTAGGGTTTAGGGTTTAGGGTTTAGGGTTTAGGGTTTAGGGTTTAGGGTTTAGGGTTTAGGGTTTAGGGTTTAGGGTTTAGGGTTTAGGGTTTAGGGTTTAGGGTTTAGGGTTTAGGGTTTAGGGTTTAGGGTTTAGGGTTTAGGGTTTAGGGTTTAGGGTTTAGGGTTTAGGGTTTAGGGTTTAGGGTTTAGGGTTTAGGGTTTAGGGTTTAGGGTTTAGGGTTTAGGGTTTAGGGTTTAGGGTTTAGGGTTTAGGGTTTAGGGTTTAGGGTTTAGGGTTTAGGGTTTAGGGTTTAGGGTTTAGGGTTTAGGGTTTAGGGTTTAGGGTTTAGGGTTTAGGGTTTAGGGTTTAGGGTTTAGGGTTTAGGGTTTAGGGTTTAGGGTTTAGGGTTTAGGGTTTAGGGTTTAGGGTTTAGGGTTTAGGGTTTAGGGTTTAGGGTTTAGGGTTTAGGGTTTAGGGTTTAGGGTTTAGGGTTTAGGGTTTAGGGTTTAGGGTTTAGGGTTTAGGGTTTAGGGTTTAGGGTTTAGGGTTTAGGGTTTAGGGTTTAGGGTTTAGGGTTTAGGGTTTAGGGTTTAGGGTTTAGGGTTTAGGGTTTAGGGTTTAGGGTTTAGGGTTTAGGGTTTAGGGTTTAGGGTTTAGGGTTTAGGGTTTAGGGTTTAGGGTTTAGGGTTTAGGGTTTAGGGTTTAGGGTTTAGGGTTTAGGGTTTAGGGTTTAGGGTTTAGGGTTTAGGGTTTAGGGTTTAGGGTTTAGGGTTTAGGGTTTAGGGTTTAGGGTTTAGGGTTTAGGGTTTAGGGTTTAGGGTTTAGGGTTTAGGGTTTAGGGTTTAGGGTTTAGGGTTTAGGGTTTAGGGTTTAGGGTTTAGGGTTTAGGGTTTAGGGTTTAGGGTTTAGGGTTTAGGGTTTAGGGTTTAGGGTTTAGGGTTTAGGGTTTAGGGTTTAGGGTTTAGGGTTTAGGGTTTAGGGTTTAGGGTTTAGGGTTTAGGGTTTAGGGTTTAGGGTTTAGGGTTTAGGGTTTAGGGTTTAGGGTTTAGGGTTTAGGGTTTAGGGTTTAGGGTTTAGGGTTTAGGGTTTAGGGTTTAGGGTTTAGGGTTTAGGGTTTAGGGTTTAGGGTTTAGGGTTTAGGGTTTAGGGTTTAGGGTTTAGGGTTTAGGGTTTAGGGTTTAGGGTTTAGGGTTTAGGGTTTAGGGTTTAGGGTTTAGGGTTTAGGGTTTAGGGTTTAGGGTTTAGGGTTTAGGGTTTAGGGTTTAGGGTTTAGGGTTTAGGGTTTAGGGTTTAGGGTTTAGGGTTTAGGGTTTAGGGTTTAGGGTTTAGGGTTTAGGGTTTAGGGTTTAGGGTTTAGGGTTTAGGGTTTAGGGTTTAGGGTTTAGGGTTTAGGGTTTAGGGTTTAGGGTTTAGGGTTTAGGGTTTAGGGTTTAGGGTTTAGGGTTTAGGGTTTAGGGTTTAGGGTTTAGGGTTTAGGGTTTAGGGTTTAGGGTTTAGGGTTTAGGGTTTAGGGTTTAGGGTTTAGGGTTTAGGGTTTAGGGTTTAGGGTTTAGGGTTTAGGGTTTAGGGTTTAGGGTTTAGGGTTTAGGGTTTAGGGTTTAGGGTTTAGGGTTTAGGGTTTAGGGTTTAGGGTTTAGGGTTTAGGGTTTAGGGTTTAGGGTTTAGGGTTTAGGGTTTAGGGTTTAGGGTTTAGGGTTTAGGGTTTAGGGTTTAGGGTTTAGGGTTTAGGGTTTAGGGTTTAGGGTTTAGGGTTTAGGGTTTAGGGTTTAGGGTTTAGGGTTTAGGGTTTAGGGTTTAGGGTTTAGGGTTTAGGGTTTAGGGTTTAGGGTTTAGGGTTTAGGGTTTAGGGTTTAGGGTTTAGGGTTTAGGGTTTAGGGTTTAGGGTTTA
>JAKNSE010000040.1:2500-15000 GCA_023525975.1 Smallanthus sonchifolius | reverse complement strand
AGGGTTTAGGGTTTAGGGTTTAGGGTTTAGGGTTTAGGGTTTAGGGTTTAGGGTTTAGGGTTTAGGGTTTAGGGTTTAGGGTTTAGGGTTTAGGGTTTAGGGTTTAGGGTTTAGGGTTTAGGGTTTAGGGTTTAGGGTTTAGGGTTTAGGGTTTAGGGTTTAGGGTTTAGGGTTTAGGGTTTAGGGTTTAGGGTTTAGGGTTTAGGGTTTAGGGTTTAGGGTTTAGGGTTTAGGGTTTAGGGTTTAGGGTTTAGGGTTTAGGGTTTAGGGTTTAGGGTTTAGGGTTTAGGGTTTAGGGTTTAGGGTTTAGGGTTTAGGGTTTAGGGTTTAGGGTTTAGGGTTTAGGGTTTAGGGTTTAGGGTTTAGGGTTTAGGGTTTAGGGTTTAGGGTTTAGGGTTTAGGGTTTAGGGTTTAGGGTTTAGGGTTTAGGGTTTAGGGTTTAGGGTTTAGGGTTTAGGGTTTAGGGTTTAGGGTTTAGGGTTTAGGGTTTAGGGTTTAGGGTTTAGGGTTTAGGGTTTAGGGTTTAGGGTTTAGGGTTTAGGGTTTAGGGTTTAGGGTTTAGGGTTTAGGGTTTAGGGTTTAGGGTTTAGGGTTTAGGGTTTAGGGTTTAGGGTTTAGGGTTTAGGGTTTAGGGTTTAGGGTTTAGGGTTTAGGGTTTAGGGTTTAGGGTTTAGGGTTTAGGGTTTAGGGTTTAGGGTTTAGGGTTTAGGGTTTAGGGTTTAGGGTTTAGGGTTTAGGGTTTAGGGTTTAGGGTTTAGGGTTTAGGGTTTAGGGTTTAGGGTTTAGGGTTTAGGGTTTAGGGTTTAGGGTTTAGGGTTTAGGGTTTAGGGTTTAGGGTTTAGGGTTTAGGGTTTAGGGTTTAGGGTTTAGGGTTTAGGGTTTAGGGTTTAGGGTTTAGGGTTTAGGGTTTAGGGTTTAGGGTTTAGGGTTTAGGGTTTAGGGTTTAGGGTTTAGGGTTTAGGGTTTAGGGTTTAGGGTTTAGGGTTTAGGGTTTAGGGTTTAGGGTTTAGGGTTTAGGGTTTAGGGTTTAGGGTTTAGGGTTTAGGGTTTAGGGTTTAGGGTTTAGGGTTTAGGGTTTAGGGTTTAGGGTTTAGGGTTTAGGGTTTAGGGTTTAGGGTTTAGGGTTTAGGGTTTAGGGTTTAGGGTTTAGGGTTTAGGGTTTAGGGTTTAGGGTTTAGGGTTTAGGGTTTAGGGTTTAGGGTTTAGGGTTTAGGGTTTAGGGTTTAGGGTTTAGGGTTTAGGGTTTAGGGTTTAGGGTTTAGGGTTTAGGGTTTAGGGTTTAGGGTTTAGGGTTTAGGGTTTAGGGTTTAGGGTTTAGGGTTTAGGGTTTAGGGTTTAGGGTTTAGGGTTTAGGGTTTAGGGTTTAGGGTTTAGGGTTTAGGGTTTAGGGTTTAGGGTTTAGGGTTTAGGGTTTAGGGTTTAGGGTTTAGGGTTTAGGGTTTAGGGTTTAGGGTTTAGGGTTTAGGGTTTAGGGTTTAGGGTTTAGGGTTTAGGGTTTAGGGTTTAGGGTTTAGGGTTTAGGGTTTAGGGTTTAGGGTTTAGGGTTTAGGGTTTAGGGTTTAGGGTTTAGGGTTTAGGGTTTAGGGTTTAGGGTTTAGGGTTTAGGGTTTAGGGTTTAGGGTTTAGGGTTTAGGGTTTAGGGTTTAGGGTTTAGGGTTTAGGGTTTAGGGTTTAGGGTTTAGGGTTTAGGGTTTAGGGTTTAGGGTTTAGGGTTTAGGGTTTAGGGTTTAGGGTTTAGGGTTTAGGGTTTAGGGTTTAGGGTTTAGGGTTTAGGGTTTAGGGTTTAGGGTTTAGGGTTTAGGGTTTAGGGTTTAGGGTTTAGGGTTTAGGGTTTAGGGTTTAGGGTTTAGGGTTTAGGGTTTAGGGTTTAGGGTTTAGGGTTTAGGGTTTAGGGTTTAGGGTTTAGGGTTTAGGGTTTAGGGTTTAGGGTTTAGGGTTTAGGGTTTAGGGTTTAGGGTTTAGGGTTTAGGGTTTAGGGTTTAGGGTTTAGGGTTTAGGGTTTAGGGTTTAGGGTTTAGGGTTTAGGGTTTAGGGTTTAGGGTTTAGGGTTTAGGGTTTAGGGTTTAGGGTTTAGGGTTTAGGGTTTAGGGTTTAGGGTTTAGGGTTTAGGGTTTAGGGTTTAGGGTTTAGGGTTTAGGGTTTAGGGTTTAGGGTTTAGGGTTTAGGGTTTAGGGTTTAGGGTTTAGGGTTTAGGGTTTAGGGTTTAGGGTTTAGGGTTTAGGGTTTAGGGTTTAGGGTTTAGGGTTTAGGGTTTAGGGTTTAGGGTTTAGGGTTTAGGGTTTAGGGTTTAGGGTTTAGGGTTTAGGGTTTAGGGTTTAGGGTTTAGGGTTTAGGGTTTAGGGTTTAGGGTTTAGGGTTTAGGGTTTAGGGTTTAGGGTTTAGGGTTTAGGGTTTAGGGTTTAGGGTTTAGGGTTTAGGGTTTAGGGTTTAGGGTTTAGGGTTTAGGGTTTAGGGTTTAGGGTTTAGGGTTTAGGGTTTAGGGTTTAGGGTTTAGGGTTTAGGGTTTAGGGTTTAGGGTTTAGGGTTTAGGGTTTAGGGTTTAGGGTTTAGGGTTTAGGGTTTAGGGTTTAGGGTTTAGGGTTTAGGGTTTAGGGTTTAGGGTTTAGGGTTTAGGGTTTAGGGTTTAGGGTTTAGGGTTTAGGGTTTAGGGTTTAGGGTTTAGGGTTTAGGGTTTAGGGTTTAGGGTTTAGGGTTTAGGGTTTAGGGTTTAGGGTTTAGGGTTTAGGGTTTAGGGTTTAGGGTTTAGGGTTTAGGGTTTAGGGTTTAGGGTTTAGGGTTTAGGGTTTAGGGTTTAGGGTTTAGGGTTTAGGGTTTAGGGTTTAGGGTTTAGGGTTTAGGGTTTAGGGTTTAGGGTTTAGGGTTTAGGGTTTAGGGTTTAGGGTTTAGGGTTTAGGGTTTAGGGTTTAGGGTTTAGGGTTTAGGGTTTAGGGTTTAGGGTTTAGGGTTTAGGGTTTAGGGTTTAGGGTTTAGGGTTTAGGGTTTAGGGTTTAGGGTTTAGGGTTTAGGGTTTAGGGTTTAGGGTTTAGGGTTTAGGGTTTAGGGTTTAGGGTTTAGGGTTTAGGGTTTAGGGTTTAGGGTTTAGGGTTTAGGGTTTAGGGTTTAGGGTTTAGGGTTTAGGGTTTAGGGTTTAGGGTTTAGGGTTTAGGGTTTAGGGTTTAGGGTTTAGGGTTTAGGGTTTAGGGTTTAGGGTTTAGGGTTTAGGGTTTAGGGTTTAGGGTTTAGGGTTTAGGGTTTAGGGTTTAGGGTTTAGGGTTTAGGGTTTAGGGTTTAGGGTTTAGGGTTTAGGGTTTAGGGTTTAGGGTTTAGGGTTTAGGGTTTAGGGTTTAGGGTTTAGGGTTTAGGGTTTAGGGTTTAGGGTTTAGGGTTTAGGGTTTAGGGTTTAGGGTTTAGGGTTTAGGGTTTAGGGTTTAGGGTTTAGGGTTTAGGGTTTAGGGTTTAGGGTTTAGGGTTTAGGGTTTAGGGTTTAGGGTTTAGGGTTTAGGGTTTAGGGTTTAGGGTTTAGGGTTTAGGGTTTAGGGTTTAGGGTTTAGGGTTTAGGGTTTAGGGTTTAGGGTTTAGGGTTTAGGGTTTAGGGTTTAGGGTTTAGGGTTTAGGGTTTAGGGTTTAGGGTTTAGGGTTTAGGGTTTAGGGTTTAGGGTTTAGGGTTTAGGGTTTAGGGTTTAGGGTTTAGGGTTTAGGGTTTAGGGTTTAGGGTTTAGGGTTTAGGGTTTAGGGTTTAGGGTTTAGGGTTTAGGGTTTAGGGTTTAGGGTTTAGGGTTTAGGGTTTAGGGTTTAGGGTTTAGGGTTTAGGGTTTAGGGTTTAGGGTTTAGGGTTTAGGGTTTAGGGTTTAGGGTTTAGGGTTTAGGGTTTAGGGTTTAGGGTTTAGGGTTTAGGGTTTAGGGTTTAGGGTTTAGGGTTTAGGGTTTAGGGTTTAGGGTTTAGGGTTTAGGGTTTAGGGTTTAGGGTTTAGGGTTTAGGGTTTAGGGTTTAGGGTTTAGGGTTTAGGGTTTAGGGTTTAGGGTTTAGGGTTTAGGGTTTAGGGTTTAGGGTTTAGGGTTTAGGGTTTAGGGTTTAGGGTTTAGGGTTTAGGGTTTAGGGTTTAGGGTTTAGGGTTTAGGGTTTAGGGTTTAGGGTTTAGGGTTTAGGGTTTAGGGTTTAGGGTTTAGGGTTTAGGGTTTAGGGTTTAGGGTTTAGGGTTTAGGGTTTAGGGTTTAGGGTTTAGGGTTTAGGGTTTAGGGTTTAGGGTTTAGGGTTTAGGGTTTAGGGTTTAGGGTTTAGGGTTTAGGGTTTAGGGTTTAGGGTTTAGGGTTTAGGGTTTAGGGTTTAGGGTTTAGGGTTTAGGGTTTAGGGTTTAGGGTTTAGGGTTTAGGGTTTAGGGTTTAGGGTTTAGGGTTTAGGGTTTAGGGTTTAGGGTTTAGGGTTTAGGGTTTAGGGTTTAGGGTTTAGGGTTTAGGGTTTAGGGTTTAGGGTTTAGGGTTTAGGGTTTAGGGTTTAGGGTTTAGGGTTTAGGGTTTAGGGTTTAGGGTTTAGGGTTTAGGGTTTAGGGTTTAGGGTTTAGGGTTTAGGGTTTAGGGTTTAGGGTTTAGGGTTTAGGGTTTAGGGTTTAGGGTTTAGGGTTTAGGGTTTAGGGTTTAGGGTTTAGGGTTTAGGGTTTAGGGTTTAGGGTTTAGGGTTTAGGGTTTAGGGTTTAGGGTTTAGGGTTTAGGGTTTAGGGTTTAGGGTTTAGGGTTTAGGGTTTAGGGTTTAGGGTTTAGGGTTTAGGGTTTAGGGTTTAGGGTTTAGGGTTTAGGGTTTAGGGTTTAGGGTTTAGGGTTTAGGGTTTAGGGTTTAGGGTTTAGGGTTTAGGGTTTAGGGTTTAGGGTTTAGGGTTTAGGGTTTAGGGTTTAGGGTTTAGGGTTTAGGGTTTAGGGTTTAGGGTTTAGGGTTTAGGGTTTAGGGTTTAGGGTTTAGGGTTTAGGGTTTAGGGTTTAGGGTTTAGGGTTTAGGGTTTAGGGTTTAGGGTTTAGGGTTTAGGGTTTAGGGTTTAGGGTTTAGGGTTTAGGGTTTAGGGTTTAGGGTTTAGGGTTTAGGGTTTAGGGTTTAGGGTTTAGGGTTTAGGGTTTAGGGTTTAGGGTTTAGGGTTTAGGGTTTAGGGTTTAGGGTTTAGGGTTTAGGGTTTAGGGTTTAGGGTTTAGGGTTTAGGGTTTAGGGTTTAGGGTTTAGGGTTTAGGGTTTAGGGTTTAGGGTTTAGGGTTTAGGGTTTAGGGTTTAGGGTTTAGGGTTTAGGGTTTAGGGTTTAGGGTTTAGGGTTTAGGGTTTAGGGTTTAGGGTTTAGGGTTTAGGGTTTAGGGTTTAGGGTTTAGGGTTTAGGGTTTAGGGTTTAGGGTTTAGGGTTTAGGGTTTAGGGTTTAGGGTTTAGGGTTTAGGGTTTAGGGTTTAGGGTTTAGGGTTTAGGGTTTAGGGTTTAGGGTTTAGGGTTTAGGGTTTAGGGTTTAGGGTTTAGGGTTTAGGGTTTAGGGTTTAGGGTTTAGGGTTTAGGGTTTAGGGTTTAGGGTTTAGGGTTTAGGGTTTAGGGTTTAGGGTTTAGGGTTTAGGGTTTAGGGTTTAGGGTTTAGGGTTTAGGGTTTAGGGTTTAGGGTTTAGGGTTTAGGGTTTAGGGTTTAGGGTTTAGGGTTTAGGGTTTAGGGTTTAGGGTTTAGGGTTTAGGGTTTAGGGTTTAGGGTTTAGGGTTTAGGGTTTAGGGTTTAGGGTTTAGGGTTTAGGGTTTAGGGTTTAGGGTTTAGGGTTTAGGGTTTAGGGTTTAGGGTTTAGGGTTTAGGGTTTAGGGTTTAGGGTTTAGGGTTTAGGGTTTAGGGTTTAGGGTTTAGGGTTTAGGGTTTAGGGTTTAGGGTTTAGGGTTTAGGGTTTAGGGTTTAGGGTTTAGGGTTTAGGGTTTAGGGTTTAGGGTTTAGGGTTTAGGGTTTAGGGTTTAGGGTTTAGGGTTTAGGGTTTAGGGTTTAGGGTTTAGGGTTTAGGGTTTAGGGTTTAGGGTTTAGGGTTTAGGGTTTAGGGTTTAGGGTTTAGGGTTTAGGGTTTAGGGTTTAGGGTTTAGGGTTTAGGGTTTAGGGTTTAGGGTTTAGGGTTTAGGGTTTAGGGTTTAGGGTTTAGGGTTTAGGGTTTAGGGTTTAGGGTTTAGGGTTTAGGGTTTAGGGTTTAGGGTTTAGGGTTTAGGGTTTAGGGTTTAGGGTTTAGGGTTTAGGGTTTAGGGTTTAGGGTTTAGGGTTTAGGGTTTAGGGTTTAGGGTTTAGGGTTTAGGGTTTAGGGTTTAGGGTTTAGGGTTTAGGGTTTAGGGTTTAGGGTTTAGGGTTTAGGGTTTAGGGTTTAGGGTTTAGGGTTTAGGGTTTAGGGTTTAGGGTTTAGGGTTTAGGGTTTAGGGTTTAGGGTTTAGGGTTTAGGGTTTAGGGTTTAGGGTTTAGGGTTTAGGGTTTAGGGTTTAGGGTTTAGGGTTTAGGGTTTAGGGTTTAGGGTTTAGGGTTTAGGGTTTAGGGTTTAGGGTTTAGGGTTTAGGGTTTAGGGTTTAGGGTTTAGGGTTTAGGGTTTAGGGTTTAGGGTTTAGGGTTTAGGGTTTAGGGTTTAGGGTTTAGGGTTTAGGGTTTAGGGTTTAGGGTTTAGGGTTTAGGGTTTAGGGTTTAGGGTTTAGGGTTTAGGGTTTAGGGTTTAGGGTTTAGGGTTTAGGGTTTAGGGTTTAGGGTTTAGGGTTTAGGGTTTAGGGTTTAGGGTTTAGGGTTTAGGGTTTAGGGTTTAGGGTTTAGGGTTTAGGGTTTAGGGTTTAGGGTTTAGGGTTTAGGGTTTAGGGTTTAGGGTTTAGGGTTTAGGGTTTAGGGTTTAGGGTTTAGGGTTTAGGGTTTAGGGTTTAGGGTTTAGGGTTTAGGGTTTAGGGTTTAGGGTTTAGGGTTTAGGGTTTAGGGTTTAGGGTTTAGGGTTTAGGGTTTAGGGTTTAGGGTTTAGGGTTTAGGGTTTAGGGTTTAGGGTTTAGGGTTTAGGGTTTAGGGTTTAGGGTTTAGGGTTTAGGGTTTAGGGTTTAGGGTTTAGGGTTTAGGGTTTAGGGTTTAGGGTTTAGGGTTTAGGGTTTAGGGTTTAGGGTTTAGGGTTTAGGGTTTAGGGTTTAGGGTTTAGGGTTTAGGGTTTAGGGTTTAGGGTTTAGGGTTTAGGGTTTAGGGTTTAGGGTTTAGGGTTTAGGGTTTAGGGTTTAGGGTTTAGGGTTTAGGGTTTAGGGTTTAGGGTTTAGGGTTTAGGGTTTAGGGTTTAGGGTTTAGGGTTTAGGGTTTAGGGTTTAGGGTTTAGGGTTTAGGGTTTAGGGTTTAGGGTTTAGGGTTTAGGGTTTAGGGTTTAGGGTTTAGGGTTTAGGGTTTAGGGTTTAGGGTTTAGGGTTTAGGGTTTAGGGTTTAGGGTTTAGGGTTTAGGGTTTAGGGTTTAGGGTTTAGGGTTTAGGGTTTAGGGTTTAGGGTTTAGGGTTTAGGGTTTAGGGTTTAGGGTTTAGGGTTTAGGGTTTAGGGTTTAGGGTTTAGGGTTTAGGGTTTAGGGTTTAGGGTTTAGGGTTTAGGGTTTAGGGTTTAGGGTTTAGGGTTTAGGGTTTAGGGTTTAGGGTTTAGGGTTTAGGGTTTAGGGTTTAGGGTTTAGGGTTTAGGGTTTAGGGTTTAGGGTTTAGGGTTTAGGGTTTAGGGTTTAGGGTTTAGGGTTTAGGGTTTAGGGTTTAGGGTTTAGGGTTTAGGGTTTAGGGTTTAGGGTTTAGGGTTTAGGGTTTAGGGTTTAGGGTTTAGGGTTTAGGGTTTAGGGTTTAGGGTTTAGGGTTTAGGGTTTAGGGTTTAGGGTTTAGGGTTTAGGGTTTAGGGTTTAGGGTTTAGGGTTTAGGGTTTAGGGTTTAGGGTTTAGGGTTTAGGGTTTAGGGTTTAGGGTTTAGGGTTTAGGGTTTAGGGTTTAGGGTTTAGGGTTTAGGGTTTAGGGTTTAGGGTTTAGGGTTTAGGGTTTAGGGTTTAGGGTTTAGGGTTTAGGGTTTAGGGTTTAGGGTTTAGGGTTTAGGGTTTAGGGTTTAGGGTTTAGGGTTTAGGGTTTAGGGTTTAGGGTTTAGGGTTTAGGGTTTAGGGTTTAGGGTTTAGGGTTTAGGGTTTAGGGTTTAGGGTTTAGGGTTTAGGGTTTAGGGTTTAGGGTTTAGGGTTTAGGGTTTAGGGTTTAGGGTTTAGGGTTTAGGGTTTAGGGTTTAGGGTTTAGGGTTTAGGGTTTAGGGTTTAGGGTTTAGGGTTTAGGGTTTAGGGTTTAGGGTTTAGGGTTTAGGGTTTAGGGTTTAGGGTTTAGGGTTTAGGGTTTAGGGTTTAGGGTTTAGGGTTTAGGGTTTAGGGTTTAGGGTTTAGGGTTTAGGGTTTAGGGTTTAGGGTTTAGGGTTTAGGGTTTAGGGTTTAGGGTTTAGGGTTTAGGGTTTAGGGTTTAGGGTTTAGGGTTTAGGGTTTAGGGTTTAGGGTTTAGGGTTTAGGGTTTAGGGTTTAGGGTTTAGGGTTTAGGGTTTAGGGTTTAGGGTTTAGGGTTTAGGGTTTAGGGTTTAGGGTTTAGGGTTTAGGGTTTAGGGTTTAGGGTTTAGGGTTTAGGGTTTAGGGTTTAGGGTTTAGGGTTTAGGGTTTAGGGTTTAGGGTTTAGGGTTTAGGGTTTAGGGTTTAGGGTTTAGGGTTTAGGGTTTAGGGTTTAGGGTTTAGGGTTTAGGGTTTAGGGTTTAGGGTTTAGGGTTTAGGGTTTAGGGTTTAGGGTTTAGGGTTTAGGGTTTAGGGTTTAGGGTTTAGGGTTTAGGGTTTAGGGTTTAGGGTTTAGGGTTTAGGGTTTAGGGTTTAGGGTTTAGGGTTTAGGGTTTAGGGTTTAGGGTTTAGGGTTTAGGGTTTAGGGTTTAGGGTTTAGGGTTTAGGGTTTAGGGTTTAGGGTTTAGGGTTTAGGGTTTAGGGTTTAGGGTTTAGGGTTTAGGGTTTAGGGTTTAGGGTTTAGGGTTTAGGGTTTAGGGTTTAGGGTTTAGGGTTTAGGGTTTAGGGTTTAGGGTTTAGGGTTTAGGGTTTAGGGTTTAGGGTTTAGGGTTTAGGGTTTAGGGTTTAGGGTTTAGGGTTTAGGGTTTAGGGTTTAGGGTTTAGGGTTTAGGGTTTAGGGTTTAGGGTTTAGGGTTTAGGGTTTAGGGTTTAGGGTTTAGGGTTTAGGGTTTAGGGTTTAGGGTTTAGGGTTTAGGGTTTAGGGTTTAGGGTTTAGGGTTTAGGGTTTAGGGTTTAGGGTTTAGGGTTTAGGGTTTAGGGTTTAGGGTTTAGGGTTTAGGGTTTAGGGTTTAGGGTTTAGGGTTTAGGGTTTAGGGTTTAGGGTTTAGGGTTTAGGGTTTAGGGTTTAGGGTTTAGGGTTTAGGGTTTAGGGTTTAGGGTTTAGGGTTTAGGGTTTAGGGTTTAGGGTTTAGGGTTTAGGGTTTAGGGTTTAGGGTTTAGGGTTTAGGGTTTAGGGTTTAGGGTTTAGGGTTTAGGGTTTAGGGTTTAGGGTTTAGGGTTTAGGGTTTAGGGTTTAGGGTTTAGGGTTTAGGGTTTAGGGTTTAGGGTTTAGGGTTTAGGGTTTAGGGTTTAGGGTTTAGGGTTTAGGGTTTAGGGTTTAGGGTTTAGGGTTTAGGGTTTAGGGTTTAGGGTTTAGGGTTTAGGGTTTAGGGTTTAGGGTTTAGGGTTTAGGGTTTAGGGTTTAGGGTTTAGGGTTTAGGGTTTAGGGTTTAGGGTTTAGGGTTTAGGGTTTAGGGTTTAGGGTTTAGGGTTTAGGGTTTAGGGTTTAGGGTTTAGGGTTTAGGGTTTAGGGTTTAGGGTTTAGGGTTTAGGGTTTAGGGTTTAGGGTTTAGGGTTTAGGGTTTAGGGTTTAGGGTTTAGGGTTTAGGGTTTAGGGTTTAGGGTTTAGGGTTTAGGGTTTAGGGTTTAGGGTTTAGGGTTTAGGGTTTAGGGTTTAGGGTTTAGGGTTTAGGGTTTAGGGTTTAGGGTTTAGGGTTTAGGGTTTAGGGTTTAGGGTTTAGGGTTTAGGGTTTAGGGTTTAGGGTTTAGGGTTTAGGGTTTAGGGTTTAGGGTTTAGGGTTTAGGGTTTAGGGTTTAGGGTTTAGGGTTTAGGGTTTAGGGTTTAGGGTTTAGGGTTTAGGGTTTAGGGTTTAGGGTTTAGGGTTTAGGGTTTAGGGTTTAGGGTTTAGGGTTTAGGGTTTAGGGTTTAGGGTTTAGGGTTTAGGGTTTAGGGTTTAGGGTTTAGGGTTTAGGGTTTAGGGTTTAGGGTTTAGGGTTTAGGGTTTAGGGTTTAGGGTTTAGGGTTTAGGGTTTAGGGTTTAGGGTTTAGGGTTTAGGGTTTAGGGTTTAGGGTTTAGGGTTTAGGGTTTAGGGTTTAGGGTTTAGGGTTTAGGGTTTAGGGTTTAGGGTTTAGGGTTTAGGGTTTAGGGTTTAGGGTTTAGGGTTTAGGGTTTAGGGTTTAGGGTTTAGGGTTTAGGGTTTAGGGTTTAGGGTTTAGGGTTTAGGGTTTAGGGTTTAGGGTTTAGGGTTTAGGGTTTAGGGTTTAGGGTTTAGGGTTTAGGGTTTAGGGTTTAGGGTTTAGGGTTTAGGGTTTAGGGTTTAGGGTTTAGGGTTTAGGGTTTAGGGTTTAGGGTTTAGGGTTTAGGGTTTAGGGTTTAGGGTTTAGGGTTTAGGGTTTAGGGTTTAGGGTTTAGGGTTTAGGGTTTAGGGTTTAGGGTTTAGGGTTTAGGGTTTAGGGTTTAGGGTTTAGGGTTTAGGGTTTAGGGTTTAGGGTTTAGGGTTTAGGGTTTAGGGTTTAGGGTTTAGGGTTTAGGGTTTAGGGTTTAGGGTTTAGGGTTTAGGGTTTAGGGTTTAGGGTTTAGGGTTTAGGGTTTAGGGTTTAGGGTTTAGGGTTTAGGGTTTAGGGTTTAGGGTTTAGGGTTTAGGGTTTAGGGTTTAGGGTTTAGGGTTTAGCGGTTTAGGGTTTAGGGTTTAGGGTTTAGGGTTTAGGGTTTAGGGTTTAGGGTTTAGGGTTTAGGGTTTAGGGTTTAGGGTTTAGGGTTTAGGGTTTAGGGTTTAGGGTTTAGGGTTTAGGGTTTAGGGTTTAGGGTTTAGGGTTTAGGGTTTAGGGTTTAGGGTTTAGGGTTTAGGGTTTAGGGTTTAGGGTTTAGGGTTTAGGGTTTAGGGTTTAGGGTTTAGGGTTTAGGGTTTAGGGTTTAGGGTTTAGGGTTTAGGGTTTAGGGTTTAGGGTTTAGGGTTTAGGGTTTAGGGTTTAGGGTTTAGGGTTTAGGGTTTAGGGTTTAGGGTTTAGGGTTTAGGGTTTAGGGTTTAGGGTTTAGGGTTTAGGGTTTAGGGTTTAGGGTTTAGGGTTTAGGGTTTAGGGTTTAGGGTTTAGGGTTTAGGGTTTAGGGTTTAGGGTTTAGGGTTTAGGGTTTAAGGGTTTAGGGTTTAGGGTTTAGGGTTTAGGGTTAGGGTTTAGGGTTTAGGGTTTAGGGTTTAGGGTTTAGGGTTTAGGGTTTAGGGTTTAGGGTTTAGGGTTTAGGGTTTAGGGTTTAGGGTTTAGGGTTTAGGGTTTAGGGTTTAGGGTTTAGGGTTTAGGGTTTAGGGTTTAGGGTTTAGGGTTTAGGGTTTAGGGTTTAGGGTTTAGGGTTTAGGGTTTAGGGTTTAGGGTTTAGGGTTTAGGGTTTAGGGTTTAGGGTTTAGGGTTTAGGGTTTAGGGTTTAGGGTTTAGGGTTTAGGGTTTAGGGTTTAGGGTTTAGGGTTTAGGGTTTAGGGTTTAGGGTTTAGGGTTTAGGGTTTAGGGTTTAGGGTTTAGGGTTTAGGGTTTAGGGTTTAGGGTTTAGGGTTTAGGGTTTAGGGTTTAGGGTTTAGGGTTTAGGGTTTAGGGTTTAGGGTTTAGGGTTTAGGGTTTAGGGTTTAGGGTTTAGGGTTTAGGGTTTAGGGTTTAGGGTTTAGGGTTTAGGGTTTAGGGTTTAGGGTTTAGGGTTTAGGGTTTAGGGTTTAGGGTTTAGGGTTTAGGGTTTAGGGTTTAGGGTTTAGGGTTTAGGGTTTAGGGTTTAGGGTTTAGGGTTTAGGGTTTAGGGTTTAGGGTTTAGGGTTTAGGGTTTAGGGTTTAGGGTTTAGGGTTTAGGGTTTAGGGTTTAGGGTTTAGGGTTTAGGGTTTAGGGTTTAGGGTTTAGGGTTTAGGGTTTAGGGTTTAGGGTTTAGGGTTTAGGGTTTAGGGTTTAGGGTTTAGGGTTTAGGGTTTAGGGTTTAGGGTTTAGGGTTTAGGGTTTAGGGTTTAGGGTTTAGGGTTTAGGGTTTAGGGTTTAGGGTTTAGGGTTTAGGGTTTAGGGTTTAGGGTTTAGGGTTTAGGGTTTAGGGTTTAGGGTTTAGGGTTTAGGGTTTAGGGTTTAGGGTTTAGGGTTTAGGGTTTAGGGTTTAGGGTTTAGGGTTTAGGGTTTAGGGTTTAGGGTTTAGGGTTTAGGGTTTAGGGTTTAGGGTTTAGGGTTTAGGGTTTAGGGTTTAGGGTTTAGGGTTTAGGGTTTAGGGTTTAGGGTTTAGGG
>JAKNSE010000037.1:1647500-1837500 GCA_023525975.1 Smallanthus sonchifolius | reverse complement strand
GATAGATTGATGTATTGGTTTAATTAAACAGTTTATATTTATGCTTTGAGTTTTCTGCTTTACAATATGTGTTCGGTTGATAACAAAACCTAGTAGCAGGGTTGGGTGACTAAAGTGGGTAACTTGGTATTTATAAATTGGGTAATTGGATTATACTGGTTTGTGACAAAACTAGTTGGATAGGTTTTCTGACAAAGAATCTGTCTTCACTTCCTGTTTCAACTGATTTTCCAACACTATGTCTATGTGGTGTCCATTGAACAACTGAGTTTTACATAAACCTAAAACCTGAAGTTTGGAGGGAGTTACATCTTTATTTGATCTGTGTTTCTAATTATAATTTTCTAAACTAAGCAATTAAACTTTTCACTGATTCCCTGTGGATTCGACAACCCTACTTCACTATCTGCAGTCTAAGGTAGCTAAGGAGTAGTTTTAATATAGTTTTTTATTAACTTTGACACCGCGATCAAAATGGCGCCGTTGCCGGGGAATCGGTGCGCTTAGTTTAGTTGCTTTAGTGTATTGTCTTTAGTTGATTTTGATTCTTAACAAACACCCAAAAAGATTTTCTTTACTTCTGTTTTTATTTTGTTTATTTCTTTGTTTAGAACTACTCGGTTGTGCTACTTGTGCAGGTTGACATGGACAGGAACTATTATGATGATCAATATTACCATGAGCCATGCAACAACTGTGGCATCACTGGCCACTGGGTGCAAGATTTCCCAAATTACAATCAGTATGGTGGTGGTCCTGAGTATCCAAGCTATCAGGAAGATTACAACCAAGACTACCACCCAAACAGGCCACCTGATTAAGACAACTATCACTCTGAACTGGATGCCATCCGATCAGATATGAAGGAGATGGCCAAAGTGATACAAGCAGTGGTGCAGCAACAGGAAAGCCAGGACAAAGCTCATCAAGCTTTGATATATCTAGTTGCCCACTTAACTGGGATTGTCGGATCACTCATCAAGGAAGTAGGTAAGCCTCGCTGTGCACATCAGTCCTCTAGTTCTGAACCCATCAACAGTACACACCTCAATGCTGTAAGTTTCAATTCTTCATTTGAATTTCCTGCTCGGGAACCAACTTCACCACCGGTTGTAGAGAGAGTGGTGGAGTACAGTGACTCTAAATCTGACCTTAATCAGGATTTTACTTCACAAAACAATTTGAAAACTGAAAATGTGAATAAACCTATAAGGATCCCGTTCCCAAATGCTATAATCAAACCATTTTCAAAAGAAAAAGATCCAACACAGGATGAACGATGGGAAAAGTTTGAAAATCGTAAAATTAACTCCCTATTCTTAAACATGCTTAAACAAGATCCTGATAATGTTGAATGTTTGAAAGGTTTGAGTACCCGTAAACGACGGCACAAATGTCACGAACAGGTAAAGATAAGTGCTAGTGTGAATGTCGTGTTCATGGGTACCCTTCCCCAGAAACTCCAATATCCAGGGGCACCTATTATTTCTATACAAATAGGTGAAATTAAACCGGATAGAGCGTTGCTGGATCTTAGAGCAGATGTAAGTATAATTCCAGGGAGTCTGTATGATCAGCATGATTTT
This sequence comes from Smallanthus sonchifolius, assembly GCA_023525975.1. NCBI lineage: Eukaryota > Viridiplantae > Streptophyta > Magnoliopsida > Asterales > Asteraceae > Smallanthus > Smallanthus sonchifolius. Next base: position 1,835,914 of record JAKNSE010000037.1, on the reverse strand, counting down.
GGTCCATTACAGAGAGTTAACACCATTGTGGTATTGGCTGATCAGACTCCCACACATCCTCGGGGGATTGTAAAGGATGTGATTGTGAAGGTAAAGGAGTTTTACTACCCAGTGGATTTCTTGGTGTTGGATTGTGTCAAGAACACAGAACCAACCATTATTTTGGGTAGACCGTTCTTGGCCACTGCACAAGCAGATATTAACTGTGCTAAGGGAAGGGTAAGGATGAGGTTTGGGGCTCAGAAAATGAGTCTTAAAATATTTTCAAAATTGCCAACCGCAAAAGCTAACAAATGTGGGACACCTGAAAAGGTGAATCACACAGTCAAGAATGTTTGTGTTGTGTTTGACAGGTTAACTGAGCGGAAGGATGGAGAGACTCCGATGAAAGGGAAGAAACGGGTCAGAAAGAGAAGGCGGAGAGGGAAGAAACCGCAGGTTTCGGATGCAGAACGGGAACTCTTTGCTTTGCTTGTGCAAGCATGGAGGAAATTCGATGAGGAAAGGAACTTAAGTGTGGGGAAGGAGGATTGCAAACACCCCACCCGACCACCATGACCCAAGTAAGGTACACCGCGTCTGGCTGAAGACGTTAAACTTAGCACTCTTAGGAGGTAGCCTAAGGTATGTTTTAAATTCATGTCTAGTTAAATGAACTTCGCGGGTGTGTTCAATAGAAACCCTCACGAGACTAAACTCGTCCACCCGGGCTACCGAGTGGTTTAAAGGCTTGATGCATACGCTAAATGCATCCGTGATTCCTACGAAAGTGAGTTAAGTTTTATATTTGTTTGTGTGTTTTTGGTGTGTGAACCGACCAAGTGGGGGAAGTGCCATAGGTGATCTTGTGCGTGGGGTGTAAGAGAGGGCGTGTGCGAGTTTCTGGAAGATTTGAAGGAAAATTGGATTTGGAGTTGGAAATTTTTCTAAGTTAAAAAATGGAAATAACTTTCTGTGAACAGCATGTCTTCGCGCCACGTGAAGAACCTCCCTCAAAAGTTCGCGACACGCGAAAGATCAAAGTCAAAGGCCGGGCAAACTTTTCAATCTTCGCGGTACGCGAAGCTTTGCTTCCTGATCTTCGCGGTACGTGAAGACCCTGTAAACCCTAATTTGTTTTTATTTATTTTCTTTTATTTTTGTAATTTTGAGTCGTGTCGAGTCAATCTTGTATTTTTATTTTAATGAGTCGTCTTATTGAGTTGATATAATGCTTGTGGGTCGTTTCGAGCTTATTTTTGCAGGTTTTGATTAATCCGCCCGTACTTAATCTCTATTCGGGTGGTGATTTCTGACTTTTGAACATTCTCGTGAACAAAGCAACCCGCTTGCATCTGTGGAGCACGATCGCGAATGAAATGCTATACGATCGCATATCTAGCTAAGTTGTTTAATTTTTGGTATTTTTCTTTTATTTTTGAGTCCCTCTTCCTACATTGAGGACAATGTCGATTTTAAGTGTGGGAAGGGAAGACCTTGTCTAGGTCTAGTTGAGTCTTTGTTTTGAGTGAGTTTTGAGTCATATAAAAATTCATAAAAATTTAAAATTTTTCAAAAATGTCTTTGGATCAGAATTTGTGCAGCTACATGGGAAATGATAGGTACAACTGGAACTAGGCTTGTGTGTGATTAAATTTAATAAATAATAGAAAGCACGTCTGATTTGTAATGTTTTGGTAGGCCCAACCGACTTAAAGAGCTTAAATATCCTGATAGTGTATCTAGGTTTTATTTGATAATTAACTCACGGTGTTTTGTGGGTTCTCATCTTAGGAGTGTCGGCAAGGTCGAAACTATCAATATAGGGTAATAGGTACCACTATAAGCAAAAGTTTACAAGTTTTTTAAATTACTTGGCACATCACTTTCTTTTATGAAAATAATCTGAAAGTTGATGGCGCCCACATCGATTATCCATCTTGCATGAGCTTAATTAAATCACTTGGAGGATACACCCATGGGCGGAACTTAAGTGATCAATATTGGATGACTAAGTTAGGATTATGTGTTTCCCTTTGGGATGGCGACTTGAAGAATGCACCCCTATTCTGAAGCTTATGAATTACATTGCTTAAGAACTGCAGCCTACGTGTCATATATCGTGTTCCAGCGTGATTGAAACACCACTGGGTTAGGTTCATTCATAAAATAATAATAAAAGCTCAAAAACATGCATCCATCGATCCATAATTCCATAATTTTCAAAACTTGTATATTAGTGTTTATAGTAGTGGGAAATCTATATGGTTTAACCCATGCCTAAACATGACCTTGAGATGGGATTAGACTAAGTTGTAGCTTCCTGAGTGTGAGACCCATAGATAAACTGTTGCTTGGTAATGAATAGGATAGTAGATCACATAATCGGGGGCTTAATAGGTCGGTGGTTGGGTTTAGTCAGATAGAAATACCAATTGTTACAGTCAGTGCGTGATTATGTTGAAATGATTAAATGAATGAGAATATGAAGGCAGGTTCCAATTAAGATTCCATTGCATAACTCTGTTTCGGGACGCAAAAGAGTAAATGTGGGGATGTGATGTAAGGTCAAATGTCCCATGTTTAAGAGTCGGTTTTGTATAGTTTTATGTGCTTTATCTTGTATATAGAGTCGGTTTTATGTTGGTATTTGTGTTTGAGTCTATTACAGGTATTGTGTGCTAAATGAGCGGATAACGAAGTATAATCGAGGAAGCACGAAACTACAGGGGTCAAAAGTGGAAAATATCAAAGTTTCCTAGAAAGTTGGGTCTTCGCGTACCGCGAAGACTTGGATAAGTATTCTCGCGACACGCGAGGAAATGGAAAAGTGGCTCGATTATTTTGTCCTTCGCGCCACGCGAAGGACTGGGCCTGGATGTTCGCGACACGTGAAGAATCCCCAAATCAGGAAAAAGCCCTAATTCTAATTAAAAGTGATTGCAGCCCCCATTCCGACCTATCTCTTCTTCCAGCCGTTTTCAAAGCCAAGCGGGGCGATTTCCAGAGTTCCAAACCATTCCAGGTTAGGGATTGAAGCTATGCTCGTGTGCCTGACAAGCATGCGTGGCTAAGCTGTGTGTGGCTTCCTCCAGGCGGACGGTTCGTATAGGTTTCATTGTTTGATTCAGTTTGTTTATGTTTGGATCTTGTTAGTTTTTGACACAAACTTGATAGATTGATGTATTGGTTGAATTAAACAGTTTATATTTATGCTTTGAGTTTTCTGCTTTACAATCTGTGTTCGGTTGATAACAAAACCTAGTAGCAGGGTTGGGTGACTAAAGTGGGTAACTTGGTATTTATAAATTGGGTAATTGGATTATACTGGTTTGTGACGAAACTAGTTGGATATGTTTTCTGACAAAGAATCTGTCTTCAATTCCTGTTTCAACTGATTTTCTAACACTATGTCTATGTGGTGTCCATTGAACAACTGAGTTTTACATACACCTAAAACCTGAAGTTTGGAGGGAGTTACATCTTTATTTGATCTGTGTTTTTAATTATAATTTTCGAAAATAAGCAATTAAACTTTTCACTGATTCCCTGTGGATTCGACAACCCTACTTCCCTATCTGCAGTCTAAGGTAGCTAAAGAGTAGTTTTAATATAGTTTTTGAATGACTTTGACACCGTGATCATTCATACGCCTGTGCATCTCAGTAACAACCCGGGAACGTTTTTTTTATTTTAAAAGCCGATTTTAATCCAAATCTTTTTACAAAAACTATTTTATAAAAACCCTTGAACCTCAGAAATATTCTTATAAATTTAATTTGTTAAATCTTCAAGGAAACCAAATTATTTTCATTATTATTAGAGTTAAAAACTTAATACAAACCTTAACTAATTAAAAACAACTATTTTGACAAACTATATAAATAAATACATAGTTTATAAAACAATAATTATGATATGGGTATGACCACTATTATAAACCCAATTCTTTTTTTTAGGATTTATACACTTTCTAAATGAATTATTTCTAACATTTAAAAGACTCATTCTAATGCACTTAAGTAATAACTAATGTAGAATTAATTATTAATAAATTTAATCATTATTTTATTGCTTACTGATATGTCATCATTTATACATGTTTTACATGTATAATAATCCCCATATTATGGTACTAATCGAAGAATAACCTTGCAATTGATACTTAAAACGTTTATATTTTGTAATTGCAGGTTATTCGGTGTTGAAAATATAAATCAAGTTAAATCCTATAAAAAAACACCAATAATTCAAGCTTCTAAAAGGTTCATTCCCAAGCTTTGATCCCCAAGAAGTCAAAATTGGTCAACAAGAGTCAACCAAGCACTAAAAGACAAACATGGAGGAAAACAGGGGGATTCATGGTCGTGCATCCTATTGCACGGCCATGCAAACCTTAACTTTCTCCCCAAGCTCCAGTACACCGTCCTCTGCACCCTGTTTGATTCCCGAGGCCTTTGCACGACTGTGCAACCCAATGCATGGCCGTGCATTGCACATTTTGAGGCCTATAAATAGAGGGCTTGAGTTCTTCATTACATACACCTATCCATACCTCAAGAACACACCAGAGAGAGCTTAGTTCGATAGTTAGAGGTTTCATTAGTTATAACCACAGCACAAAATCCCCCAATTTAATTCAGTTTATTTAGTTGAGTCAGATTCTAGATAGAGTTGTCACTAGTTTCTCGTGGGTTCGATATTCGGACTTCATTAGGCTTTACTACATTGATTGGTACACTTGCCGGTTGTGTGGTCTAGTATTAGGTTGAGTCTAGATTTATAAATTTAAAGCTAGAGTGTCTAGGTTAGGTTTTATAGTTAGTTTTTATAGACCGTCCAACACATATCAAGTTTTTGGCACCGTTGCCAGGGACACTTAGGCGATAGCTTATCTAACTTTGATTGAACTTAACTGATTAGTTGGTCTTTTTGTGTTTTGAGTCTTTTCTATTTTGTTGAGTCTAGTTTGTTTGTCCTTTTGTGAGTCTTTGTTTTTAGTGTGTCTAGCTAGTATCTTGAGTCTGTCCAATTATTTTTGCCATTATGTGTGAGATATGTGGAGGACCCCATTTTACTCGTCATTGCCCACATTCATCTGGATATTCTGTAGATTGCTATGATCATTCTTATCCGCAGGTACAACCATATGATGGATACAGAACTCAAGAGGAGTTGAATGCCTGGTGTAAAGAGGCAAATGAGCAATATGAGAAAGAAATCCAGGCAATAATTGCTCGCATCGGATCACATCGGCTGAAGAATCTAGAGCGTGTGATTTATGATCGTGAAGGGAATGTCATCGGAACTGAAACTGCATCAGGAGAAGTGATTCTGGAAATTCCAGAACTGGAGGCAAAAATGGATGAATTGCAATTCATAGTGACAGAAGGTGAAGCACAAGTCCCATCTCCAGGTAAGTTCTCTAACCTTGATTGCAGAACTGATGAATTCTATACTGATTCTATGCAAGATCACAATGATCCATACGATTCTTTACACTTGTCTTGTGAGGATGATATTTCGCAGGAATCGCAGATAGAACCTAGGACAAAAATGGACGTCTTAGTCCCACCCTCGGATCTGCAGGGTGTTAAGAAACTTCGGCCGGGCGTTTATGATTTTTCTTGGGATGATAATGATGATGATACAGGGCAGGAGTCACAGGAAACTCCAGAGCCGGAGAAGATAATGGACATCGAAGTCCCACCTCCGGTTCAACAGGACATCGAGCCAAAATTTTAGTGTCCCACACCGTGGGATATTGATGATGGCTTTTGGAGTGATGATGAAGACGTGATTGAAAAATAAGAGCTGATAGAGATCCCTCAAACCCCGATTGAAGATGAGTGCTTTGAAGAGGGATTAGTCAGGTTGTTTGAGACAGAGGATGATAGTGAGGTACATCCCGGCGAGCCACAGGATGAGTCTTTGGTTGAGATGATCGAAGAGGAGCAGGTCCCATCTTGGGAAAGTGAATTTGGAGACGAGTTGGGGGCCTGCCGACTCATATGGAAGAAGAGTTTGACCCACTTGGCGAGCTGAAAATACTTGAAGATTTGCTATACCAAGAGCCAAGTGTGGGGGTGAAAGAAGATGTGCAAGTGAGGGAGCTGGTGTCAAAACCATCACATTGCACCAAAGAGAAAGAGAAGAAAAGACCCGTGGAGGTATTAGATGGTGGCTCGCCACCCAAATCATCACGACCACGGGACAGGGCACCGAAAAGTATGGACCGGCATGTTTTGAGGGTCCTGGGATGGTCACACAAGGATAATAGGATGCGGTATACTGGAGATGACCAATCACCTCATTACATGCCACGCATCAGGTTTGGTCCAGGTAAGCATAAATATTGGTGGACCAACCCGTTTAGATTTCTCAAAATAAATTAAGGTCTGCCATCAGAGTTTGTCAAATCGGTGGTAGACTAATCATATTAAACGGGCCGGATGGGGGCGGCATAAAGGAGAAACCATTTGATTAGTGTGGTTTGGTGCTCGGGTTAGAACCCAACTGTATAGTTTTTATAAGTATTGGATTTTATTTTGAGTCTGTTTAATGCTGTTTGGTTTGCTGTGAGATTTATTTTACAAGGATAGATCGCCCCGTCCGTACTCAATCTCCATTCGGGCGGGGTCGATTCAAATCTTATTTTCATGTAAAGGGAACTCGACAGAGTCTGTGCAGCCGCGAATGGAATGATATACAGTTGCACAACTGGAATAGCAAAGCTGGCCAAGAAGAGTGCTATCATTACCAGCTAAGTCGTTTCCACTTTATTATTTTTATTTTTATTTTATTTGTGAGTCTTTATTTTTATTTTTAGTAATGTCTTGCTTCACATTGAGGACAATGTGTCTTTCAAGCGTGCGGATGTGAGTGTCTAGTCTGGCTAGTTTGTATCTTTATAAAAATACAAAAAAAAATTAAATTTTTTTTTTGAAAAATGTCCTTTGAAATCAAAAGTTTTTGCATAATAAATGGAAAATGATAGTGCAACTGGATTTACTTGTTTGAGTTTAAATGATATAAATAATTGAAAACACGTCTAATTAGTGATGTTTTGGTAGACCCAGCCAACTTGAATAGCTTAAATAACCTGTGAGTGTTACTTAGGATTAATCACGTAATATGTCCATGATATCTTGTGGGTACTAATTTTAGGGTGTTGGTAATACTGAAATTGTTAACATAGGGTGATAGGTACCATGTTAAGCTGAAATTTAGAGGTTTTTGAAAACTATTCTTAGCACACCATTCTCTTTTTATGAGAATAAATCCGAGTTTGGTGGCGCCTACATCCATAATTCTATCTAATAGTGAGTATAATTAAAAACTGAAAGCTCGAGTCTTGACATACGTGTTACCCTCCGGGATGGCGACTTGGTGGATACACCCATGTGTTGGGATTTGAATGATTAGTGTTTAGATAAATAAGATTGATTTATGTGTTTCCCATGGGGATAGTGACTCTGTGGATACGCCTCTAAGTTGATTCTTATGTGCTTAATTGATAGACTGCAACCTATGTGCTACCTTCCGGGATGGTGACTTAGGAGATGCACCCCTAGGTGAGGTTGATTCATATAAAATTAATAATACTCATTCCATTCGTTCCATAATCCATTGATTTCTAAAGATCTGTAAATCTTAGTTTAACGTGGTGGGAAAATCTATATGGTTTAACCCGTGCCTAAACATGACCGTTAGGGCTGTAAACGAACCGAACAATAACCAAACGAAATTTCATGTCCATGTTCGTTCACTAAGGAAATGGATTTGTTCACGAACGGTTCACGAACGGAACCGAACGAAGGCTAGTTTGAGACTTTTTATGTCAACCCTAATGTCTTTCGAAATAAACATTTAATAAGATCATTTTAATATCAAGTTTTTTGTACTTGTATCGAACTTACTTTACTTAGTTAACTTTCGGGTAAAAAATAAAATAAAAATTAAAGAATATATAAAGTTTAGATAAAATAAAGGATTATTGGATTTTAATAATCCCACTTTTTACCAATTGACAAATAATAATCTCAACTGAGAATATTCTTATCACCAGTCCCTACTTTCAAACTTTTTTGTTACATTGGACCTCCCGTTAAAAAAACTTAACGCCATTAGATTTCATATGACGTGGATCTACAAACCGTCGGAAAGTTGAGCCAAGCTAGCAGTGGTCTCGTGGTGGCTTTGGAAATTGGCTCTGGTGTTATTTAACTGGTCTCGTTTTTTCGGCAAGTCCAAACAAAGACAACGGTGGTGTTTAACGAGACCAGTTAAACACCCCCAGAGCGAGTTTCAAACACACCACGAGATCACTGCTAGCTTGGCTTGACTTTCCGGAGGTTTGCAAATGTCCACGTCATATAAAATCTAACGGCGTTAAGTTTTTTTAACAAGGGGTCCATTGTAAAAAATAGTTTGAAAGTAGGGACTGGTGGTAAGAATATTCTCAGTTGGCATTATTATTGGCCAATTAGTAAAATATGAGATTATTAAAATCCAATAATCCTAAAATAAAATAGAAATATACAAAAATATTTAATGAACAACATAAACAAACGACACATGAACGTAAACGAACATAAACGAACGAATGTTAATAAACGAACGTTTACCGAACGTTCACGAACACAACTGAACGAACGATACCTCTGTTCATGTTCGTTCATTTAGTTAATCGGACGGAGTTCCTTGTTTATGTTCGTTCATTTATTAAACGAACGAACGAAAACGAACTTCCCGTCGAACGGTTCATGAACTGTTCGCTGAACGTTCGGTTCGTTTACAGCCCTAATGACCATGATACGGGATTAGGTAGAGCTGTAGATTCTAAGTGTGAGTCACATCGATTGATTGACTGTTGTATAAATTGGAATTAGAACACATCACGGGGGCTAGATAGTTGGCGGTTGGGTTTAATCGGATAGAAATACTAATTGTTGCTTTTTAACGCGTGAGTATATTTGTGCTAATTGGTAATTTGATTATTAAAGTCAGATCTCAGTTATGATTCCATTGCAGACTTTTTCGAGGACGAAAAAATGTTAAATGTGGGGATGTTTGATGTATTGCAAAGCACACCTCTTATTCATGTGTATTTCGTATCGTTTTGGTAAGTTTTTAGAGTTGTTTTGAGTCTATTATGTTTAGTACTTAGTCATGTGATGTTTTATAGGTAATCGGGTGAGTTTGGAGCTAAAACGAGCAAAAACCGGGAAGGCACGAGCAGACGAGGCGAAACACGAGAAACGGAAAAAGTCAGGAAAGAGTCCAAACTTCACAAGGGCATATGTCGGACTAGAAAATGAGTTACGGGGCCCATTTTATATCGATTTGGGGTAGCTCGACGAGAAGAATACAAAAAAACATTATGTTACCATTGTTCCTCGCGCCACGCTAACAAATGGGCACAAAACTTCGCGAGATGCGAAGATACGAGTTCTAGGAAAAGTTACGAAATCAGTTTTCTCTCGTGGTACGCGAGAAAACCCAGTTACGGGTATTTTTGCCTATTTTCAAGGTTTAAAAGGTTGGGGTCGATCCTAGGGTTTAATAATCGATTCCTGAGGTAAAGATTGAGGCTTTTAGGCGATTTCAAGTAGGAGAAGTCTCAAGGGATAAAGGATTGAAGCGCTGGATGCGTGGATCGATTGGATTATCGTCTTTTCGGTTTATGTTTCTTATCTTTTGTTATTTGATTCATCTATCTTGCACCATGATTCTGGATATTAGACTTTGTGTTGATGTTTTGATGATGGTAGTAGGCTAGATTTCTTGAACTTCCTAGATTTTGATGATTATGCGTTGTTAATTGGTTTTTCTTTCGGATTTCGGTTTATTGTTGATTGATTAATATTAAAGTAAAGAACTTGTTTCGTTTGATTGGATGTGTATGCGTATTTGATCTTGATTGATAATCTGTTGAATGTTCTATATACTACTTTGTGAATGTCTTTCATGTATGGTTGCATATTAGGTCACTAGCTTTGTGCATGTGATTGGTTTAGGGTTTACTAACGTTGTAATCATAGGAACATCGATTGGGAGTCTATTAGGGTTAGGTATTCTGCCTTCTTCAATAGCTGAGAGGTGAGAAGTAGACGCGTAATCTTTGGTGTTAGGGTTTTTAGGTCAACTGCTGGTGTCCTAGGGTTTCCTAGTGTCGTTGTTATTCCGTGTTTTATCAAGTGAATTCAAGTTACTCCTTGCACTGAAAGGTGCATTGAGGTAGTGAGACTGAGAGGTAATCTATCTAGCGAGTACTTTAGTATTGTTGGAAATAGCTGAGAGGTGATCCGACTAACCGGTGAGTTTTACACATCCCTTAGGGTTTCCTTTTCGGTCACACCTGGAGAATGACCTGGGATCCATTAGGTTGTCTAAGTGTGTCGTATTCTAAGAGCCCGGTTCCATCATAGTTTCCTTGTCCGAGAGAGAGTTCTAAGGTACATGCATAGGATTCAGCGTCCAGGTAGTGCTTTCCCCTATTTGTGATTAGTCTAAAGTTTGTTGCTTTATAGTTGGTTGTCGATAGTTAGAGGTTTCATTAGTTATAATCACAACACAAAATCCCACAATTTAATTCAGTTGAGTCAGAGTCTAGATAGATTTGTCACTAGTGTCTCGTGGGTTCGATATCCGGACTTCATTAGACTTTACTACATTGATCGGTACACTTGCCGGTTGTGTGGTCTAGTATTAGGTTGAGTCTAGATTTATAAATTTAAAGCTAGAGTGTCTAAGTTAGGTTTTATAGTTAGTTTTTATAGACGGTCCAACACACACAATTGTACGCCCAGTTTGACTATAGTGATTCTCCTATGTATACTCACCAACTATTTTTAGTTGACCTGTTTCATATGAATTGTATAAAACACTTGGAAACTACTTGAGATATCAAAACCTATGTATACTCACCAACTATTTTTAGTTGACCTTGTTTTTATCTTGTTTCAGGTGCAAAATCTTTGAGTTCATGTTTCAAGTTGTTACATATAGGATTTGAGGACCTAGTTGAAATAAACACTTGATTTTGTTGATGTATTTCATTTCCTTTTATTGTTTGATTGTATTTGCTGAACATTGTTATGAAATTGAGTAAATTTAATATATGGAATTTTAGTTGAATCATGTGCTTATGAATAGTCTACATGTCCCGCCCCGACGTATTCCTCCGTCGTTGGGGTTTGACAGGTTGCATAATAGTCGTATGGGTGTCCGTCTACCGAAGTAGCCATTATCATCGTAACGTGCATAACGTTTTGTTCATACATAGCATGCAATATATAAAATATAAAGCAAGATTTCATTCATATACGTTATCTCATATTTTCATTTCGTTATTCATAAACATACTATTCATTCTTTGTTCATCATATATTGTCATATTATGCATACGGTTATATATAACATTCATATCATTCATTCATCTGCATGTATACACTTTAGCCCCAACACATTTGAAAACGTTTGCACATAACACATAGGGGCACATAGAACTCACCTGATAAACGGGTTCCTGAAGTATACTATCTGGTCAGTGAGCGTCACTAAGGTCACACACAATCTATATAATCAAGCCATACAAGATAAGATAATGAAACCTAAACGACATTAGACGTTTTTCTTCATTTAGGGTTTGGCGAACTTAGGTAAGTTCGCCACTTTTGGCTTAAGCGAACATGATACGTTCGCCATATTGTACTAGGCGAACATGTGATAAGTTCGCCACTTTTGAGCTTAAGCGAACATGATAGGTTCATTACTTATGTAACACCCCGCCCGCCCGTGATAGGGCTGACGTGTAACATATACAGAAATCAGAGATACTAATAAATCCGGAATTAAATGATAAGAAAGTCTAGATCCTTACATAAGTATTTAAAAACCAAATACCAAAATATTAAAGTCTTAAAATAAAATTCAAAAGGTCTTAAATTAAATATTAATCTCTTATTAATTTCAGGTATCTTCAGTTCCTAGCTTGTCCATTAGTCCTCTTCACACATTACCATGATTTCCCTGCATACCTACCGCGAAGAAAAAAAGCGGCTGAGCGAAGCTCAGTGAACATATAAAATGGAGCAGTCACAAATATCATAACAAGTACAACCGATACGATATAACCAAGCACACGACATATAATAACATAGTATCACGCAACATTATCATAATACATATTACATGTTGCCATATTCAGATTTTATATGAACATATCAGATTATCAGTTTCTTATATAAACTTCATATATCAGATTTCAAATCCATATTAACGTGTCACGCTAGATCTCATAATAACAGATTTCATATCAAATCATTATACAAATTTAGCTGATTAACGTAATTCAGATTAACAGATTTCAGACAGATTAACATGTTCAGATTTACAGAAACACCCAAAGAGCCAGATTCAGATATCAGAAATACAACAGTAACCATAGTGTACAAAGGGCTGCAGTCCCTAAGTACCAGATGTGTGCGATGGGGTGTTGGCATACACTCACCATCCACCAGATGCAGATAGTGTCAAGCCATCGATGCCGCAATGACAAGTCTTTGGAACCCCCATAGAAAGTGTGCACGGGTATCAGAATTTAGAGTTCTAAGTAGCAGGTAAAATTAATGTAATTAAATAAAACAAATGATGCAACCAAATTCAAATAATTTCATAGTCAAGCAAGTTTAACAAGAAAACATAATTTATCATACACATGATAAACATATCATGTATCAGATATACGCAGACACAAAAATCAAATTGGAAGCATTTAATCCTAACTACCGCATAGGGTTAAATACAGTCTCACCGAATTAAAATTATAAAACAAAGAGTTTCAGAGACTACTTCTAGTAGAATGGATTAGATTATCCGTACCTTAATTTTAACGGAGACAAAATAGTATGAAAAGGTAAATCCCTCTCAAATGATCAATATGAACCTACATAATCGTTAACTTTAAATTAGAGTTATTTTCACGTCTCCTGTGTTACTCTCATACTTAACAAAACTTGAACGTTTTAATCGTTATTAGTTTAATGTATATTGCAAAGTCTGTTGGTTAATCAGTTTATATACTTTTATTTTTCTTTTCTTTTTTTTATTTATTCAAATTAACCTTTTAAATGATTAAAGAAATGGTGGTTTCTAAGGAAATCAAAGACTTTGTGAAAAGTAGCTGCAAGATAAAGTGGTCAATTGCAGGAACGTTAACTCAACAGAAAAGGAAAAAAAAAAAAAAGAATGGTTGTGTGCCATCGTAGTAATCACATGTTCTAGCTTTACTACAAACCATCTTCTTTCTTCCGATTACTAGAAATTTATTTCTGTCTAAAATTCATTTACAGAAGATCGCAGACATTTAGTTTTGATGTGAACACATACAATATATATATCAGTCATGTGACGATCAGAAGGTTACCTCGTTTGTTGCTTTAGTGTAGGTCGGAACCTACGACAATTACAGAACGTCTACGGTGGCTCGTGGTGCTGACTCGATGTTATCAAATAATCGTCGGCCCAACGGAGACTACCAACATAAACCTGGACTGTCGTTTCAAGAGGTAGCAGCGGGGGTCAAACGTGGTTCATAGGATTTTTGAGTTACGAAGAAAAGGAAAAACGAATGGAAACATAAACGTACCACTACGCTGGTTCAAAGAACTACAGATTGTCTTGGTTCAACGTCACCGGCGTTCCTTTATGGTGGTGATTTCAACCGAAACGTATGAAGTGAATGAGATGGAAGGGGGATAAATAAGCTTCAATCACGTTTGATAGAACCGATGTATTCTTGTAAGTGATTTTCTTTTAAACATAATCAACTCTCAATTTTTTTTTTCTTCGATGGGTAAGGAAAGAAAATCAAGGAGATTGATGGTACGTAACCGTCTTCCGCATCGTCCGGGAAGAATTGAAGGTAAAAGAGATGTGAAAACGGGACAAAGATTGAGTTTTCCTTTTTTTTCGTTTTTGAAATCATATAATTAGATTGCAAATAGCTAACTCTATTATCGTACGTTTATTTATTTATGTATTATTTTAAGTTTTATGTTTATTATTATCATCATTATTATTATTATTATTATTATTATTATTATAAAAATAAATACCGGTTATTTCAACTTAGATATTAGGCGAATGTATGGTAAGTTCACCATTTTTGGCTTAGGCAAACATAGAGTAAGTTCGCCATATTTAGCGAACTTGGGTAAGTTCGCTTAAAAGCGGTTATAGGCGAACATGATAAGTTTGCGTGCGCGACCTTCTTCTCTATCAAAACCCTAGATCTGCATGTTGATCTCGGATCGTTCAAGACCCGAACTTTTTACGTTCAAACTGTTGTTTTATCGATCATGAAGCTAGATCTATATTTATAACATCATTTCATGCGTAAAAATGTGATATTTTAGCTTGATTCTATGTTAAACCCGAGAACCCCAAACCGGAACAAAAACTCAGATTTAGTCGAGGTCATTACCTGGATTCGTTTCCTTGTTGTTGCTAAACGTTGTTGTGGTGATGAGTGACGATTCCCGGGCTTTCGAGACAATTCCCGAGCTTTCTCTCTCTAACCCGATCACTCACTCACTCTCTCTCTCTAGAAACTTGCGCAACAAGTGAGTAACGAGGGTGGAGAGTGAAGGCTACTGAGGTTAGAAGGGTTTCCTCTTTGTCTTCGGCCCATGACCTAGCCCTTCTTCTTTCTTTCTTTCTTTCTTTCTTACTCTCGATCTCGCGTTATGAATCTCGATCTTATTTCTTTTATCCAGATTCTATTTGTTTGGGATGTTACATTCTATCTCACTTCAAAAGTTGTTTCTCTCTCTAACTTTTCAACATTGTTAAAAACTAATACAAAATAAGTTTTTTATTCATCAACTTCTATCCTTGCGATTCAGATTTTTCTTATCTTATACTCTTGCTATCTTAAAAATATAAAATATCGTTTTTTTGTTGGCTTTTCCTTTCCTTTTTTTTCATTTGCAACTTTTTAAAGTATGATGTTTTATAAAATTTCGTATATACCGTTGCGACGTGATATTTTTTTCTCTATGTTTCAATGTAAGTTTCATTCAAAACGAAGTTGCACGTGATATTGTACAGATTGTCTAAACACTTACGTACAACGTCGTTGTACATTTTCTTAACTCTTTACTTTTTTAAACAATTTTGCTATGGCTTAGTTTTTTTTTGTATAAAGTTTCTAGAATATTACTACTATTTCGATGTAACTTTCATTGGTTTTTTAATTCAACTAGATGATTATAACCGCGCTTCGTGGCGGGTGTCGGGCCCATCGTTAATAAATCTTAAATGAAAACGTAAGTGTAGCGGTAAAAATAATGTTAATAAAAGAGAAAAATAAAATAAATAAAAAAAGGAAAACAAAATAAAAAATTACCGGTTCAAGTCGTCGAAAACCATAAAAGCGAATACAAATACGGGTTCCGATAATACCAATGCCGACAATGATGTTGTTCGCTTATAATAGGTTAGACTTGTCACGGTACAACAACGATAATGACACTCTTTATAGGCAACAATATAAAAAAACTCGATTTTGAATACAAATCTGTTTAAAAAATATATATATGGGAACGTTGAAAAAAAAACTAAAAACAGTCGCGCCCTCCGTATTCTATAAAAATTAACGAATGAAAGTTATTAAAGGAAAATGAAACGGGTTAAAATCGTATATTATACATAGTATAAGGGTTAAAAATAAAAATATTAAAAAAATTATCTCAACATACGCTCGTCAAAATATGTCAAGAAATTTATTAATACAAAGATTAACATTTTTTTTAAAATATAGTACTAATAAAATATAGACGTGTATTTAATAAGAGAGGGAAATGTTTTTAATAAAATATAGAGGTGTATTTAATAAGAAAGAGATGTGGAAAAAAAATTATTAGAATGAATATGAAGATGACACGTGACATTGAAAAACCTTTATTTATTGTCTAGACTAATATAATAAATAAAGGATTTTCATGTCACGTGTCGCCTCCATATTTATTTTCATAATTATTTTTCCGTCTCTCCCTCTTATTAAATACACCCTATCTTTCTTTTAATAATAAAATATTTTAAAAAAATAATATTTATATTAATAAATCATCTAACATATTTTGACGAGTAATAAGTTAATAGATTATATTGTATTTCATTGGTTTATTCAACCAATGTAAAACACGAGTTTTTATAGAATAAATTTTTACTTAATATATAATATTATATGTATTCAACACGTGTAATACACGAGATTTTAAGATAGTATAATATAGATATAGATTGTATTTACTTTTGAGTGATGAAATTATGTTAGTTTAATTGGGCTTCAATAGTTTTGACCCAATTGAAATATGGTAGCAACCCAACTTGAATTTTAGAGTTAACTGAATAATAATTTCTTACCAGGACACGTTACGTGTTCGTATTCCCTCAATATGTATACTCTTTCACCTTGTCAAACCCTAGCCGCCACAACACATCCCGGTCACCCACCGTTCGCCGACAACCGTCCGGCCTTCTCCCACGACGCCGTAGCTGCCGTCTCTGACGCCGTTAACTCAGTAAGTTGCAAATCGTTATGTCAAACGTCTAAATTTGATTTCTTAGCTTACAGAGTTCTAGATCTACCCAATTAACCATCTATATTTATTTGGTTTAAATAATGAAATTGACCATCCATATTAATTTACTGAAAAATTTTCAGATCTCAATTCAAAAATAGCATTATGTACTATGCAACCGGTGATAGGGATGGTAATGGTGACACTCTTGCATCATCAATTTCATTTGCATTCAAAGGCTTTGATGACACGAGTACAATTAGAAATAGAGAATCTGAAATGGTGTACAAAGCTTCAAGCATGCACTTCTAATTTGTGTCAAGTGGACTAGACTACCATCATAATCATGTCAACACCAATTGAAAGTTGAAATCTAGAGCTAAGAATCAAGACTCTGGAATTTGGGAGTGTGTACAATCCATGATTTTTCTGCTATGACAGAAATTGAGATGCTTTCTAATATGCGTTATTGCACAAGTTTCTATTTTATAACGATCGATTAGAAACTCAGGTATACACACATGCTTGCATTTACATGATAGAATACATTAAACACGGTCTCATTGTGTTTTGCCAAATAATATGTTTTGCTAAGTTTGTTTGTGATAGAGTTTTTGAAGTTCTTGGATATTGAAGCCATCATTTTTAACACAATCAGTATCACAAAACTAAATGAGATACATTTAAGCAAACCTTTTTACTTTTTCAACTTCTTCGTCAATTTCATGGCTCTACTTTCTCAAATTTTCTTTTTAAATAGTGATTTATCTATCTAAAACAGTTTATGTAAGTTACTGAAACATTTTGTGTTTACATGTTTAGATTTTCTTTCTGAAAGATCATGTGTTAAATTGCAGTTACGCATAATATATATTGAAAGCAAGGAATCAAGATCGTCATAGGTGCTCAACGTGGGTTAGACTACCTTCACATGAGATTGAATTACCTTCACACGCGTATTGGCGTTTAACATGAAGTCATACATCGTGATGTAAGGAGCTTGAACCATTGGTGTTTATCCACATCGGAAAGAAGCATTACCATCTCTTCTAAAGGGTTGTGTGGAGTTTAAGTTTTATACAAGTATATTTTATATTAGCCGCAAAAAATCAAGATAGGTATAGGTGTTGCACATGCATTGAATTACCTTTAAGTTTATGTTACACCTAGCATAGAATCATACATCGTGACGTAAAGAGCTCAAACCACGAGCATAGACAAAATATTGCTAGACAATGTATCACCTTAGCCCTTTTGCTATCCTTAATAAAAGCTTGGAGAACTATAAGTCTATAATCTTCTTGTTTTGTTCTGCTCACATGTTTGTATATTTTAGTTTATACAATTAATATTTTGTATAAATGTCTTAATCTTGGACCACCTTCAGGCACTTTCTTGGGAAGCCTGGGGACCTCATTTTTCTTAATGGCATACTTCTGGATTAAACTTGAATCTAAATTATTTTCACATAATTTTTTTAGCTTTCCTCTTGTTATTTAGAGAAATATATGTGGATTGTTGTTTGTATAGTGTCTTGAAAAAATGGTGTTACAATACAAACCCTTGTAGACTGTTTTTTAAATATTTTATTACTTATATTTATCAACTTATATCACATTATCACAGTAATAGGCCATTGGTTTTTTAATTCAACTAGATGATTATAACCGCGCTTCGTGGCGGGTGTCGGGCCCATCGTTAATAAATCTTAAATGAAAACGTAAGTGTAGCGGTAAAAATAATGTTAATAAAAGAGAAAAATAAAATAAATAAAAAAAGGAAAACAAAATAAAAAATTACCGGTTCAGGTCGTCGAAAACCATAAAAGCGAATACAAATACGGGTTCCGATAATACCAATGCCGACAATGATGTTGTTCGCTTATAATAGGTTAGACTTGTCACGGTACAACAACGATAATGACACTCTTTATAGGCAACAATATAAAAAAACTCGATTTTGAATACAAATCAGTTTAAAAAATATATATATATATGGGAACGTTGAAAAAAAAACTAAAAAAAGTCGCGCCCTCCGTATTCTATAAAAATTAACGAATGAAAGTTATTAAAGGAAAATGTAACGGGTTAAAATCGTATATTATACATAGTATAAGGGTTAAAAATAAAAATATTAAAAAAATTACGTGACTAACATACAAATGGATATGTCACTATTCACCGTAGTTGCTTTTTAATCTTAGTTTCTAATTCTAATTTCATCCCCTCATTTTATAAATAATATATACTTTTAACCCATTTAAGTTTTATTTAACTTGATTTTCTCTGATAATTTGATCTCGTTAACTTCAAAAAATTTGAAAACACATTGTGTTTAATTTTCTTCTCTCGACATTCCAGTATTAATTTTGATGAAAATGAATTCGTATTCAAAATATTGTTTCTTTGTATAGTAAGCTATAGCTAGTGTCGTTACTGTACCGGTACCGTGACGAACCAAACCGATACCGACCGAACATCATTGGTACCAGTGCAATATTATCGAAACCGATCCCGATATTCATTTTTATGGTTTTCGACTGATGTAAAACACGTGTCAGTATCCTTTTGGAGTTTTGGGCATTTCACAACTTTATTTTTTGGGTTTTCACTTTCAGTTGCAAAAAAACTAAATCCATAGTTGTGTTTAATTTTTTTTCTCTACATTCCGGTATAAATTGTGTTGAAAACGGAATTGTATTATACATTGTTTTTGGTATCGTAGCGCCGAAAGAAGCAACGACATGGATACAATGACGATCACCATCATGAACGGAACCGATACAAACCGAACATCGGTACTGGTGTTGGTACTATAGGAACCGGTACCGATATTTGTTTTTATGGTTTTCGATCGATGTAAAACACGCGTTAATATCCCTTTGGGCACATCAGGACTTTATTTTTTAGGTTATCTTTCGGTTGTTTTAGCGAGTGCCGGTACCGTAACAAACTGAACTGATATCGGCCGAATTCCTGCCGCGTAGAACAGGGTAATCCCACTATTAAATACAATTAACAATCGAGGGCATATCAGTATGCCATATTGAACAAACCCACAACTTAGCTTGTTTTATTGAACGCTTGAATTACCGTCGGGAACATCATTCCCACCCGACTCGGTATCGCAAAATTACACCAAAGTTGGCTCACAGAGGCCGAAAGTTTGCCGAATTCCAACGGTTAACCCATCCCAATATTTGAATTCCAACGGCTATATCCTCCCTCCCCCATACGGGTAATAATAAAAAAAATTAATTAAACTTTTGTTTTGAACACTATAAATACCAACTCAACTTTTTATTTTTACTCACACCAATCTCAACCTATCCACTCTCAAATTTATTTTGTTTTTGCTTGCTTTCAATGGATTCAAGATCCCGAAATTCAAAGAAGGCCAATTCGAGCTTAAACAAATCCAAAAAAAAATATCTAATCATCACAAATCCAATCTAAATATCAACTCAACCCACAATTTCAACCAAACCCACAAAAACTCCAATAATTTCAATACTTTGTCAATTCTCCCTCACAACTTTCTAAACAATTTGAACAATATCCCACTCAACTATCATATAATGAATTCCATCTCTCGCAAGAACAAACAAACATCGACCCATTATATTACCACAATTAAACCATACCTCGTCAACAACCGAGGAGTCGAGCAATGAAACCCAACCCCCTCTCGATGAAGAAAACATACACACCATGTATAGTAGGGCGAAACTACAACCATGGAATGACAGTAAAGAATTGGCATTGGCGAAGGCTTGAATCGCGATTTTTGAAGATCCAAAAATTGGAAATCAACAAAATTCAAATTCTTTTTTTTTAAGCGAGTCCAAAAACATTTTATATATCAAGTTGGGGGTGATTCATCCATCAACTTAATTCAAAAAGGAAGATATAAATATGAAGATGTCGAAGTTCAACGCTATATACAACAACAACAAGGTGCCAATCTCCGAAACAGTCAATCAGGAGAAGACATAATGGGGGGGATACATAGACAGTATAGGACGTTCATAAAAAAACAAAGCCTTTACTAATGTGTTGTCATGGTACATTGTTAAAGATCATTCGAAGTGGATTCCAATTTCCCTCATGGGTGCCGAGTTTAAAATCCAATCATACAAAAGATCGAGGACTTATGATTCTCAACCCCAAAATAGGTATTCGGAGGCCGAGTTTCCCATCAACCTCAACAACCACATCGACCTCGAAGACCACGAGGACAAGGATTTCTCCAACATGTAGAGCCGCGAAGACCCCAACAAAAGGGAAGAACCCGACATCAATTTTATCAACGGACCAACAATACTTTTTTTAACATGGGCAAGAGGAGATAACAATTAGTTAGAAAGAAATGCTCACAACCTATCATCAAAACCATAAAACGTGTAAACCCTTGTAGATTGTTGATCACTTCCAAGTTGTAATAAGGGAAAAGCGTAAGACATCTCTATCATTATAAAGAGAAGCATTTGGTGATCATTACCATCTTAATGAGACGTCGTAAAGGTTATCTATATACTGATCTCATAAAATCATAAAAAGTTTTAATACAATTTTTTAAAAATATATTCATCCCCTGGATTCTTACAATGTCCCTCCCTCCTTCCCTTACCTACCTACCTAAATGATGGTAATGTTTGCATAAGTTTGAGCATTTAACTTCTTCATGAGTTTATATCTGATCTAACCATAGAATAATATTATTAATATTGTTCATAAAATCATATATTGTATGCAACTAGTAGAGATAATAGAGATAGCCGTATGTCACAGGCTAAATGTTCAGAGATACGGTCTACTAGAAGATGTGCTTACTCTACTACACAAAGAACTATTTGCAACGAGAAAAACGGCCGCAAATAGCATTGTCATAAAATAATCGCTAAATGAGAGCAATTTTTGTTGAGACGGATTTTGAGACCAAATAATTTCACAAAAGTTTCATGGCATGTGTTGATTGTGATTATGCCTGTGATGTGTGTTTCAGATTTAGATCTATATATTTTGTATGTGTACTGATTGTAGTTACATGTGACCAGGGCCGGCCAAGACGGAGGGTGAGGAGGGTGACGGTCTTGGGCCCGGTCTCCTCTAGGGCCCGAAGGTTTTATTTTTCTTATATTATATACATATGTGTGTCTGTGTGTGTGTGTTTAAATCTATATACATATAAGTGCAATTGTTTATAAATTTGAACCCAAAACCAAGAAATAAAAAAAACTATACATATAAGCCCAATTTTTAAAAGAAAATCTATATGTATATATATAAGCATGTATTATGTTTTTTATATATAATTATTAAGTTTATATTACAGGCCCGTTTTTTTACATGTCCCGGGCTCAAAATGTTTTAAGAATTCTTAGGACCAGCCCTGCATGTGACCAGGGCCGGCTTAAGGTATTTGGTGGCCCCAATCGAACTATAAGTTTGTGGCCCTTTTTCAAAAATCGTATTATTAAAACCCTTCTCTTTTTTTCCGGGCTTGGGACAGGCAATTATAAACTAAAATGTTTACAATTGGCAGAGTTAAAAATTATAAACTAAAATGTTTACAAATGTTTAAAAATTCAGATTTGTGTTTGTGACGAATTTTAGTAGTGATCCTTTTAGTGATTCATCTAGAGCATCCCGTTTAGCTTTTTTTTTTGCCCTTTTTGATGCATCGGATTCAAACTTACTATTTCGGTTTGACATTTACAATTTTTAACTAGTAAATCTAAATAAGCAATTAAGCAAACAAACCACAAGTAAATCACAGTGAGCAGATGATGCAATACTAAAATCAAACAAACCACTAAAATCAAACAATAAGCAATTGATGCCATTAAGAACAGCAGTCGAAGAATCAATTAAAAGAAGATTACCTCATGAACAGAATAAATAATTACCTCATGAACCAAAGCAAATTCGAACAGCCCTTGCCTTGCCTCAAAAATCAAAATAGAACAGCCCTTGCCCTTGCCTTTTGCCTCACCTGATTCGAACACCAAAATCAAAATCGATTGAAGAAAAGAACTCAATGATCGATCGCAGGTCGTAATGAAGAAAAGCAGTCCGTGTCGTGATGAAGAAAAAGAACACTTGGGTCGTATTCCTATATACATACCTCTCACCAGGTCACGCAGCCACGCAGGTCGCATCGCAGGCTAACGGCTCCGTCGATTCCTCTCTTCCAGGCCAGTTAACGCCCCTATTCAGCCGACCTACTACTCTTCGTCGTTCCCGCTCCCCCAGCGTGCAGCCTGCAGCGGCTCTTCAATTTCGCGCAAGCAGGGTTTTAAACCAGGCCCATCTGCCCTAACAAAAACTGGCCCATCTGCCTTTAAAAAAAACCTGGCCCATCTCATTATAATAGACCAACTTGTATTTAAAATAATATTGGAGGCCCATGTCCTAGCATTGGCCTGAAACCTTAATGGGCCGGCCCTGCATGTGACTTTGTTGAAAACGGAAATTGATTTGGTTGGATGATGTCTAGTGACGTGAGGTGAAAATGTGAAATGTTAGGTGGAGATGGATACGGTCAACTTGATAGTTTCCGTAAATATGAAAAGAAAATTCATGAAAATTACATATGTGTAGTTGTTGATAATGGCGTAGAGAAAGGGTCGAAGAGGTGGGGGAGAAGGTCAAATACTACAACAACAAAGAAGTAATCTACACGTTTTCTATTTTGTTTTTACTCTATTCAATAAATGAATAATTTGATGTTAGTATTTTTTAGGATTATGATATGATATTTCTCTATAATCATGTTAAAAAGAAATCATCGTTATAGCTAGGTGTTACACGACTAATGTGTTCACTATTAATTTACGTCACATATAACACATCATTGAACGAAAGACCAATTTAAATTCTAACTATACATGAAATAACCCTCATGTAACATCATGGATTGAATGCATACGCGAATCATCCCTATATAAATTTTGCGTATCTAATAAATTTACATAATAGTAACAAGTTTTTCAACTGTTGTATTAAAGTGATTCAAATTTTTTTTGTTCATCTAAAGTCATTAACTTTTCATTATATGTTCCAATCTTGTATAATGTTTTTTTATAAATGTCAAATGTTTTTTTTTTAAATTGAATGAGTTAATTGAAACATATAAGAATATTCATTACTATTTAGTGATTCTTTTTCTTTTCTGGTGTATCTTTATTGTATCTCAATTACTCAAGAGTTGAATGATGACCATGACACAATTTTAAAGATATGAGAGCTACTATGACAGCCCAAGCAAACCGTATCAAGGTATTGCCTGCTTTGTTCTCGATGGGTTGTCCATCCAGGAACTTACAGTTTTGTTTTCACCCGACGAGTTGCTCGCCCAGACAAAACACGTCTTGATAGAGAAGGTTATCCACCCCTTATAAGGAAGGCTTCGTTCTCCCCCTCAACCGATGTGGGATATTACAATACCCCCCTTACGGAGCCTAACGTCCTCGTTGGTACACCAGTCCGGCCCCCGAATCTGATACCATATGTAACAGCCCAAGCAAACCGTACCAAGATATTGTCCGCTTTGCCCCCGATGGGTTGCCCATCTAGGAACTCACGGTTTTGTTTTTATCCGACGAGTTACTCGCCCAGACAAAACACGTCTTGATAGAGAAGGTATCCACCCCCTTATAAGGAAGGCTTCGTTCCCCCCCCCTCAGCCGATGTGGGATATTACAATCCACCCCCCTTACGGAGCCCATCGTCCTCGCTGGCACACCAGTCCGGCAACCTGGCTCTGATACCATCTGTAACAGCCCAAGCAAACCGTACCAAGATATTGTTCGCTTTGCCCCCCGATGGGTTGCCCATCCAGGAACTCACGGTTTTGTTTTCAGCCGACAAGTTGCTCGCCCAGGCAAAACGCGTCTTGATAGAGAAGGTTATCCACCCCTTACAAGGAAGGCTTCGTTCTCCCCCTCAACCGATGTAAGATATTATAGCTACAATACATAAGCAAGAGTGATACAATGTTGAGAGTTATGAAAAAATGTAAACTACAATCCATGATGCATATTCAAGTATAAGAACTACAATACATAGATGTTGCACAACCACTCTTCTATTTGATCTTGTTATTATAAGACATTCTCAATTGCCATCATTAATAAAATATCATTGATTCAAAAAGACCTCTATATTCTTTAGACGAGTTGTGAAATTGGTTTATAAACGTGTCCAAACTCCATATATTAAATATAGATACCAATAGGCGAACTTACAGGGAATACACCATGCAATTTCAGATATGATTTGAATTCACCGGCAAATTATAGAGAATACATCTTGCAATTTCAGGTATGATTTGAATTCACCAACAAAACGTACTTTCTGCTAATGATATGTGACAAAAATAAGAAACAAGAGAGATGTTTTATGTATGATAAAAATTAAACATGTGTTTCATATAATATGTAAATAAAAGATGATACAAGACTGTTATGCCATGTAATACCCGGCTTTAGTGGTTATTTCTTTGTGATACATGACTAGTTTCATATGTTATCTAATTCAATAACGTCATATCAACATTTAAAAGAAGGCGACTGAAGAGGGTGTTCAGAGAGGTGAAAGAATAAATGCTTAGGGGGGGTTAGCTAATTTATTATTTTTTTAAGTAGTGATAAAACTTTAAAAGCCGATGTGGGACTAGCCCGGTTAATAGAGGCTCTTGCCTCTTAGATGAGAGGTTTTGGGTTCAAACTCAGGCATGAGGTAAGCATTTAATGTAATTTAGAAGTAAAAATAAGATAGATTGTTTTTTAGAACGACGATATACCGTTAAAAAAGTAGTGATAAAATCATCATCTCACCTAATAAGACCAAACTTTTAATATCTAAGAAAAATAATTGAACCGGCACTGTCACCATAATACAATGAGCATAGTATTATTATCTCCTTTTTTTATTGTTATCGATATAAGACGTATTAATTAATATGGATGTTGTAACTTTCCAAAAAAAAATATATATGAATGTTGTAAATTAGTGATTACCTCTAGATTTATTTGGGATGAGAGGATGACGTCTAGTGATAAGAGTATATTACTATAACCAAAACGATGTGGATTTTAATCTTGCTTATGTAAAAAAATAGTTGTAAAAAAAGAAAACTCTAGATTTATTTTATATTACATATTTAGGGGGTGTTTGGGATTACTTATTAAGCCTAAAAGTTATTTTTGTCAAAACAACTTATTAACTTATTACTTTTTGAAAAGAAGTTTTTAAAAAAAGTGTTTGGATTAACTTATGTGGTGAGGAAAGTCAATAAGTCAATAAGTCAATAAGTTGTGTTTTTAAAAAGTGTTTGACTTGACTTATTAATGAAAAATGACTTATTAATGGAAAATTACTCCCTAAAAGTAATAAGGAGAAATGAAAAGTTAAAAATTGTAACTTCTCCAAAACAACTTATTATCCCTTATCTAAAACTTATTTTGAAAAGTCTTTTTACCATACCCAAACACACTTATAACTTATTGACTTATTACAAAAAGTAATAAGTCAATAAGTAGGCTTAATAAGTAATCCCAAACACCCCCTTACATGGTTTATGAGAACGACTGAATGTTAAATGAACGACTAAATGTTAAATGAGTTGTGCTATACGTATATCTTTTTTACTGATTTTAATTTGTTGCACCTCCTCTAAGTTTTAAAATAAATACAATTCAAATCTATTTTTTTTACTTTTGTCTTTTTGTTAATTAGTTATTGTTAGTTAAAAGCTATTTTTCAGCAGGTATGTATAGCCTAAGTCATTTTTATTTTATAGAAAGTGCTTTTAAATTAAAAAAAACGGTTTTATAATGATGATTCGAATGAGTAAAATCGGGAGGGGGTACGACAAGTAGGAGGGGAGATGAGTATACGTTTTATTTTATAGAATTTTAAACTTAAAAACCGGTTTTAAAATTATAAATTTTTGAAATAGGGTAAAATGACAAGTTTAAAAGTTATTTATCAGATGGTGAGATAAGTGTGAGGGGGGATAGACCTAACCTGTTTTTATTTTATAAAAAGTTTTTAAACTTAAAATAACGGTTTATAAATAATGATTATTTGAAGTGGTAAAATGAGGGGGTACAACAAGTAGGATGGTGGATGAGTAAACGTTTTATTTTATATAAAGTGTTTTAAAACTTAAAATGAACGGTTTTAAAAATAATTATTTTCAAAAATAATAAATGATAAGTTTAAAAGTTATTTTTTAAACAAGAAGGTAGGACGACCACTGGCTTAACCTAGTGGCAAAGGTGTATACCAAGACTTCTCTAAAATGAAGAGGTCTTATGTTCAAGTCCCACTTGTGACAAAATAAAAAAAAAGGGTTCAAGTTGGGTCAGGGGGTTTTCTCACATATGATGGGTTTCCTACTGACCGGTGGACCAGTGGCCCGTCAATTATCTAAATTACCGTTCAAAAAAAAATGTATAGCCTAACCCTTACCGAATATTTTTTTTAGTAATAATAATATTATTATTATAAGTTTTTTTCTCACTTCAACGTTTAAAGTTGTATTCCTCAATATATATACCCCTTTACTTTGTCAAACCCTAGCCGCTCACAACCCATACTGCAAAATCGGACCCAGTCACCGATCTCCGGCAATCGTCAGTCTGTCGTCTATGTTGCCGTCTCTCATCGGTCTCCTATACCCGTATGTCGGAGCTAGGTATCTCTACTTTCCATCTTTTAAATTTAATTAACTCGTATGCTTCAAACCGTTATATTAAATGTATAAAATTTGATTTCATAGCTCACATAGTTCTAGATCTACCAAACTAACCATCTATATTAAGTTCTTTTTAATAATATTACTTTAATTGGTTTTCATATATAAATTAATAAACAGGATTATGTGCTATGGAAGTGGTGATGATGATGATGACAATCTATCCCCCTTTTTCTGGTGGGAAGAGAAGTGCTGCATTCAAAGGCTTTGATGATGAAAATGTAATTAGAAATGCAAGATCTGAAATGGTGTACAAAGCTACTGCTAAAATGTGTTCAGGTGGACTAGACTTCCTTCATAATGGTGTTAACACCCAAGACCGAATCATGCACCTAGATGTCATTGAATGTATCGGATTTGGTAAGGTGTACAAACGTCAAATTATATGTCTAGCTTATATTGAAAGCAAGGAATCATGATAGACATATGTGTTAGATGTGGATTGGATTACCTTCACACGTTTGTGGACACTTAACATAGAGTCATACATCGTGATGTCAAGACATTCACCTACCCGTGCATTTTCACGTTGTAAAAACTCATTAGTAGACCATGTTGATTTTTAGTTTTAGATAAATATGTTCTGTATTAGATGCAAAGAATCAAGATTGTTATGGGTGTTTGACGTGCATTGAATTACATTAACGCATGCGTTACACCTAACATGGAATTATAAATCGTGATGTAAAGAGCTCAAATTGATGACATAGACCTGGTAAACCGCTCTCAGTACTTTTGGTATTGTTAAGGATACCTAAAACCACAAATGGTAACCTATTTGTGTGGTGTGTTTTAGCTTATACAGGCAATACTTTGTATAAGGCTATCTATATTTAATTGTGGTATAAGTTGATTTTTCATGAATGTTTTATTTGTGCTTATCTACATTTTTGCACATTGATTTTCAATAGATAAGAATTACTTCTAACAGATCCTAATGAATTTAGGAATTAATTATACGAAAATAAAATAATTTTTGCTTCAATTTAAAAGTGAATTGCTTATGTTTTCTTAATGGTAAAATTGTGATTTTTCGCTTTAGATATGATATAATAAAAATCAAACTTAGTAAAAATGGTAGTGAAGAGAGTAAACGTTTGTTTTTTTTTTTTTCTCTCTCTTTATCCTTTTTCTTTTACTTTTACCTTTTGTGATATATAATGCGATGTCACTAGTAATTTTTTCAAACGTGACGAGTAGAGGTGTGCGTCCGGTAGATTATTCGTAACCGCATTTTTTGGAACCGGACCGGATTTTTTTGGAACCGCCGGATATGTGGTTTATTTCAAGAGACCGGATCCAAACCGGATAAAATCGGGTAAATTTGGAACCGGACAAAATCAAAATCAAAAAATCCAGATAAAAGCGGATATTTTGTCTGATCCGGTTCCAAATACGTTCCAAATCTCATACCCAAGACCGGATCTGATCCGGATCCAATCCGGTTCTTGACCACCGTTGACTTATCCGATCCGGACCCGGTTAAAAAAAAGACTAAATTACACAAAACAACCTTTAGGTATATATCAAATTACACCCATAGACCTTAATCTTCACTAATTACACTGGACACCCTTTATCTATATGGTTTGTATCAAGTTATAACCTTTAGACTAACCGACGTTAGATTTTTCAGTTAAATGACATGTAAATGACTAATTTACCCTTCATTCTTATATTAACAAATTAATATATATATAGGGGACGGTTATCGTACAAAGGGCCTAAATCGTACGAAGCGTACGAAGGGCCTCCAACCGTCCGATTAATATGATCTAAGGTTGGGGATAACGCGGTGGCATAAAAGTAATTACTTCAAAAAAAATAACGCGTCCACCAGATAAAAAAGGGAATAAATGTCAATTTTTTAAAATAATCACGCTTCATGCGTGCTTTTTTTTACGTAATCACGTTTTTACGTAACTTTTTTTACGTAATCACGTTTTTACGTACTTATTTTTACGTAATCACGTTTTTTCATAAAAAAATTTACCGTAATCACGTTTTGTGTGATTGCAACTAGTTATAAACATGAATAATGCTAATCAATACTACCGTCTTCAATCTTATCTTCTTGCTTTTAAGTCAAATTATCGGCAAAAACATTAATCAAAGTTTATATCGAATGTGTGTGGATCTGGAAGCGAAAATGAATAGGAACAAACAAAACTAACTGAAAAATCTAACATCTGTTAGTCTAAAGGTTATAACTTGAAACAAACCATTTAGATAAAGGGTGTTTAGCGTAATTAGTGAAGATAAAGGTCTACGGGTGTAATTTAATATATACTTAAAGGTTGCTTTCTGTAATTTAGTCTAAAAAAAATCCGATTTTTGCATCTCTAGTAACGAGTAATGTAAATATAAGAGGAAACACTTTTCAATCTTTCATGTCAAGTGTATTAAGAATTTTTAAATAATTTTGAAGACAACTTTATACATAATTAAACGCATTTAACACACTCTTGGAAATAGCATAATCACATTATTAAACAAATCCACAAAAGGAATATAGTGCTTACATGGATGATGTAAATACCAACGTCCGGTTAGTAAAAGATAAAACACATTGATCAAGAAATTATGAGGAATCACATTGAAGGATCGAATGTTGTTTGCATAGTGTCTTGAAATATTGTTGTATCGTGTACTAGATCATATGTTTTCATTACTGGACTGCACCGCATTGATCGGTCGAACTGGAAACCGAGTGTCTAACTGGAAACCGAGTGTCTAACCGGTCTGATTATAGGTAGTGGATGTTCTGGTTCAATCACTACTCTCAAACATGCTCTCTACGCTCTCAAAACACAAAAAACACTCTCAAAACATAAACACGCTCTCAAAACAATCTAAAAAAAAGCTATGGATTAGCGTTGTGAGTATTAAACCAACAACTCGGAACCAAGACATTTGGGCACATTACGATTTGTGTGAAATGTCAAACGGTTCTGAACGAGCTCGATGCAAGTTGTGTGGTTTGTTTTTAAGAAAGGGATCAAACTCTACTTTGAAAAAATCATATTGAAACCGGTCTCGGGGTTGCACCTCAAGTAGCGAACTCGGAAGGTATATTGGATCAGATGTTTTATTCACTTTTAGCCTCGACGATTTTCATAATTTAGATATCTTGGCTTGGTGGAAAGGAAAGGAATCCCAATTTCCGGCTCTAGCCGTCATGGTCCGTGATTTACTGGCCGTCCAAGCTTCTTCGGTAGCTTCGGAATCCGCATTTTCTCTTAGTGGCAGGGTTTTATCCATAAGAAGAACAAGACTCACTCCCGTGGCGATGGAATTGTGCATTTGCTTGAAAGATCACTTGGACGCGATGGAACGAATGCAAGATTCTACAACTCTAGAAGACGAAGAAATCATACACGAGGGAGAGGTGGAACAAGGAAAGACGTTGTCACTAACTGATGAAGAACTCGCTTACGAAGAAGCGCAACGAAGTAGTAGCAAGAGCTCCGGCGAAGAATAAACGTCAAATAATAAATAAATATTTGTAACATTTTTTTTATGTTTTCGCATTTTCGTAACTTTTCTTGTAACATATTTTATATTTTTGTAGTTTTCAAACTTTAAATAAATCAATAAAGATGGAATATGTTTAAGTTTTTCAAAAATTTATAAAAAAAACCCTGCTTCAAACCAGTTTAAGGGCTAAACCGGTTCACAACCTACCCGGACCGGTTTGTATAGGTTTGGGCTTTCAGATCATAAAACCGGTTTCAAACCAAACCGGTTTGGCCGGTTGACTCAGTTTGACTAAACCGGTTTCGGGTTAAAAAACTGTTTTGTGCACCTTTAGTACCTTGATTTTAAGCGCATAACACTTTCACCTGATGGACGCGGTTTCGATTCCGATTCCGATTCCATGCCCTCCAGGTTCAACTCCACACTTTTTTCCTTTTATTCTTTTGTTCTGGTAATTAGTCCACTCTATTTGATTTTTGATTTCAGCCCACTTAAAATTTTAGTCTTAACAATATGGTTGGTTGATTAATCATTTAAGTCCAAGTTATCTTTTTATACAAGGTTGCATCTTTATAACATAAACGAGTGTTGAATGGCCCGCGCGTTGCAGCGGGGGTATGTTGCGGTGACTCAGTTCCAAACCTGAAACCTAAACGTAGGTAGAATACCATTTAAGACGTGCAATGCACCAAGTGCATAAAAGTGGTCCACAAAGACAGCAAAACATGGGTGTTCAACACCGGAAGAGTAAATTAGAATGAAGACATATATATATATATATATATATATATATATATATATATGTGGCACAACTGCAAGCTAATGACACCTTATATAAAAAGGTAACTTGGGCAATCAATACAAAGGATGGTAGATAACTTCTCATTGTAAACACAAAAACAGTCGCTCAATCCGTTCTTCGAGAAAAGTTAATGAACGAAAGTTGTTGAATACCCACGCTTCACATCGGGTGTCAGGTCATCTAATTCGCTCATAATAGGTTCGGTTCCTAACAGTACCACAACAGTAATGACACTAGATATAGGTTACAAGACCGAAAAAACGTATTCTATATATAATACAGAGGATGAAAACGAAAAAAGAAAAGAAAAGCATGATGTGTCAGATTGTAAGTCGAATGGTCATTTAATCTATTTTATAATGTTTTAACTCATTTAACGCTAAAAAATTATAATGTAGAGAGACTAAGGGTGTTCACGGTTCGGCTTAAAACCGTGAAACCGTCCAAACCGGTCATTGGTTTGGTTTCACGGTCGGTTTTTTCCCTAAACTTTCGGTCGGTCGGTTTCAAAAATTTCAACCCACAACGAACGGTTTGGTAAACCGGACCGGACCGTAACATTTCATGATTAGATATATAATGGGGAAAGTGAATATGGTGTTGTTAGACATCTAAGCTTAGATGCGAAACACACCAAAACTACCTAGTTTTGATTAAAAACAATTAAAGTTTCTTTAATTCTTTTGATCGATGTTTCCTCTGGATCGATCCATCAATTTCAAAACTTCCTGCTCTCCAATGTTGTGCTCTCCCAAGCCGTAACCCGTCTTCTTCCCACTTTCACTACTATCTATCACTCAGCCGCACATCCTCCTTCCAAAATCATCCATCACAATCAATCAGATATATAAAAATGTCTTCCTCTGTCACAAATTCATCAGCTCATCTCAAGTTGATCAGAAAAAGAGTTATTCTTCCATCACAAATCAAATGGCTCTAATGATACTCATCAATTCGGTGATTAGGTTAGTATGAACCTAATTCTAAATCGATAAGGAGTGTTCAATCCAATCCCAAATTCTTCCATCACAAACTTTGGTATAAGGTTTGATTATGTTTGGATTTTCCATTTTATGTTTAGATTACTTTGGTGACATGTTATTTTGTTCAGATTCTGTCTGGATATTGCATTTTAGGTGTAGCTTATATAATGCACCATAGGTGTTTGATAAAATTCCTCAATGACAGGTATTTTTAGTAATGTAATTATATATATTTTTTAGTTTATTTGAACTAACATGGTGTTATAGAAGGTTTATTTGGAACAATGGTGAGATCAATATATCACCAACAGTGTTGCTGAAGAACAGTGCATTTGAGAATGATGAATCCTCTGTTGATTTCGAGCTGCTTTTGTGATCACTTGAAAATATTTATTAAGTTGATTTTGCACGACAAGATTCCAATATGTTTTCATTATTGAGGGGTAACATGACAAAAAAAAACAATTAGAAATATTTGGTTTGTCGGAATTCAATGGAATTCAACGAAATTGGAATTTGAATTCCATTCCTTTGGGTGTTTGGTTTGTAAAATTCGTTGGAATTGGAATCCGAATTCCATTATTAACGTGTTTGGTAGAGAAAGGAATTGCAATTGGAATTGGAATTTCTTCCTTCAAATTTCTTCAAATGAAGGATTTCAAATTCCTTTCAACTTGTGAAGGAATTCAACTAAAACAAATGAAATCTCCGACTACCGACCCTTGTCACCGTCGCCAACATCGTCACCGACCCTTGCGACCACTGCCGCCAACCCCGCCGCCACCACCGTCGCCCCAACTCCCGCCGCCGCCACCCCCGACCATCCCCATCGCCGCTCGCCACCTCCGCCAACCGCCGCCTCCGACACCGACCGTTGCGACCACTTCCGCCAACCCCACCACCGCCGCCACCCCCCGACCATCCCCACCGCCGCTCTCCGCCCTCGGCACCTACGCCAACCGCCGCATCCGACTCCGACCACCGCCGTCGACAACAAACGGAAATTCGACTATTTTTTCGAGTTTTTTTTTTTTTTTTATGAAACGAGGCAAACGAAATAAACATTTTGGTTTTTTTAGTTCTTAGTTATTTTTTGTTTTATTATTTTTTTTATATTTTTCTTTATCTTTTTTTTTAGGGGTTTTTTTTTACCTTATAAAAATACAATTCCAAATCCAATTACTTAATGATTGTTTTGTCAATCAAATAGATTAGGAATTCAAATTCCTTTAATAGATTCCAATTCCTTAAAATTCCAAATCCTTTGAACAAAATACAATTCCAAATCCAATTCAAATTCCATTTCCAATTCCAACAAATTCCGCGAACCAGGGGGCGTTTGGTACGCCCCATTAAATGGAATTCAACGGAATTGGAATTTGAATTCCATTCCTTTGGGTGTTTGGTTCGTAAAATTCGTTGGAATTGGAATCCGAATTCCATTCTTAACGTGTTTGGTAGAGAAAGGAATTGGAATTAATTCCTTCAAATGAAGGATTTCAAATTCCTTCCAACTTGTGAAGGAATTCAACTGAAGAAAATGGAATCTCCGACTACCGGCCCTTGTCACCGTCGCCAACATCGTCACCGACCCTTGCGACTACTGCCGCCAACCCCACCGCCACCACCGTCGCCCCGACTCCCGCTGTCACACCCCGCCTCAGGCACCCCTGGACGTGTGCGAGCCCGATTGGTATCTTTGTTCTTTGATTTCATAGTTTTTATAAAGTACAACGGAAGTCTTTTCAAAAGGATCGTTTTGTCATTTGTCTCAACCTCAAGGGTTGTATATGTAAATATAATAACTCAGTTGGAAAACAAAAACTTTGTATTTACTTTCATAAACACAAGGATTTAAATACCCTTTCATTTGATTACAAAACCAAGTTGAAATCAATTACATTTCTTGTCTCTTGTGGACAAGTTTCAAGCCACGAGAAATAGCCACCCAGGGTTGATCAATTCCCCGGTTCTATCTCCTCTTTCTTTATTTAGGATTTCCTATACACGAGGCCTGAGAATCCAACGTGTAAGTTATCCTTTTCACAGGTTAGATCTGATGTCTGCCTCTCACATTTTCTTTTCTTGGGTCAGATCTTATGTCTGCCCATACCCCATCCTCATCGTATTTTATTCGTTACCTAAAAACATTTTGAAAATAAAACGTCAGCGCGAACGCTGGTGAATACAATATCTTGACATAAATTCATTTGGCACAAACAAGTATTAATTTCGTAATCACAACTTTCTGTTCAGTCTACACACTCAGCAGGCCCGTCCTGTTCAATCGCACCACAGGATACACTGGCGTCATAGCTTATAACAGCGGACAGGTCTACGCCTCCGGATTTGTTATAAGATAAGCACCAGCCGCAGTCCAGGAATTTCACCCGTAACTCGTGTATCCCTTGCAAGTTTTACGTATACCTATGGCATGAATGCTTGTTCATAGAAGAACGTTGAGCATTACTTCGTTAACCTTTATTTAGGGATTTTTGTAAATAAAATGTTTGACACAAGTTTTTTTAAAGAGATAAAGTATTCACCTTTTTAATGGGAGTGAGCCTCTAAAGTTCAAAGCTTATAGGCTAGCTTCTTATCCCGATTTCTCTAGCGTTCCGATTCTTCTACGAGCGTTTCTTGCTTAACCGAGTACTACAAGGAGCGGGAGTTGGACCGGGATCGTCGAAAATGGGCTAGGGATCACCTGGAACGTATTTCAGAAGATTGAAACGATTGTGGGATGAGGAAACTCGAATGAGACTGATCGACTATTTATAGGCTGCCATTCAAACCCATGTCGGACTGATATGGCTGAGGATGTCAGTCCGACATCCGCCCAAACCCACGTCAGCCCTAGATGTCTTAATCTGATTGGACCGAACATTTTTGGCGGAATATCGGACCGATATGTGGACCATGTCGGTCCGATATCTAGACCCATGTCCCATCATCAGGGCTGAGTCATTGGACACGTGTCACCAACACAGCGGTCCGACAACCTCCTCTCAGCCGCAAAATGTGGTGGTGACACGTGTCAAATGACTCAGCCCTAATGATGGGACATGGGTCTGGATATCGGACCAACATGGTCTGCATATCGATCCGATATTGCCGCAAAAAATGTTCGGTCCAATCAGATTAAGACATCTAGGGCTGAGGTGAGTTTGGGCGGATGTCAGACCGACATCCCCAGCCATATCGGTCCGACATGGGTTTGAATGGCAGCCTATAAATAGCCGATCAGTCTCATTCGAGTTTCCTCATCCCACAATCGTTTCAATCTTCCGAAATATGTTCCAGGTGATCCCTAGCCCAATCCCGACGATCCCGGTCCAACTCCCGCTCCTCGTAGTACTCGGTTAAGCAAGAAACGCTCGTAGAAGAATTGAAACGCTAGAGAAATCAGGATAAGAAGCTAGCCTATAAGCTTTGAACTTTAGAGGCTCACTCCCATTAAAAAAGTGTTTATAATTGTTTCAAATGAAAAAAATGTATCAATATGATATGTTTTTTAAACTTTTTTTTTTCATTTTGTAAACAATTAAAATGGAGGAAAATGTAGTAGAGTTTAAATAATTAAAAAAAACTAATGTGTACTTCCGTTACGATCATCTCTATTGAGTCAATTTCCTTTGGATCATTTCACACTGGCTGCTTTCACATTCTGATGACTCAAACTTTGATGGACAAATTTTCCTTTATAACATCTCTGTCGTTTAACATAGATACGTTTCTGGACTCCTATGTTTCTTTATAAGAAAATGAAACTTTACTTGAGTTCAGTATATTGTGATCTAAGAAATAATATAGTAAACAAATGTAAATGTAATGAAAGTTTATATTACAAAATCAAAATACATAGTTGATGGAACTTTTTAAATTTACCGAATGTAATAAATTAAGGAACATACATTGATTCATCAGATTTGAGCTTAATAACAGAAATCATAAAACAACACAAAAATGGTTATTTTGTTAAAATTAATTAAACCTATTTTTGTAGAAATAAAGTGAAACCATTACCATAGAAATAGTGATAATATTATGTTCATCTTTGAGTTGAGATATTTGTTGATCTTAAAATATTTAATGTTGCAACAAAGTGAGGATTAATTTAGCGTGAAGAAACAATAAAAAATGTATGAATACGAGGAAAAAGACGAATAAATGAAACAAAAACAATGAAAAGGGATTTGAGTTCATAGTCCTTGTCATAAATAACAAGCATAACGGATTAGGGTGGATTTGAAGGGGATACCCCCGCTCCGTGGAAACATGGAGAAAAGACAAAAAGAGCTAAAAAAAAAGGTATAAGATTGGTTAAGGAAACAAGACACTTCGTTCGTAGGAATCTGTAGAAGAAAGGACCAAAAAGAAAGAACAAATCCACATCAGCACCCCAAAGACTGACACCGTATGATGAGCATTAAATGCTCATCCCGGGGAAAGACCGATATATAGAACAAATGAACAAGAGACACGGGAACATCGAATTCTCTCCACTCTTATACTACATTCCGACATTTTAACCCGGAGAAGGCCATCCTTCAAAGGCAAAGTATTTTCTCTTAAGCATAGATACTTATTCTCACGCCGGAGGTTGGTCGTGGAGAACTTCCCCGGTGCTCTACGGCAAGTTTAACGGTGTTCTGTTTTATAGGAAACTTCTCAAGGACCGAAGACGAAGCTACCTCTCCCTATCAGTATCGGGATGCGGATCCGGGACGCTACATTCACTTGCTAATCAGTCAAGCATGTCCCGTGTCATGCAAGTAACATCAAAATATGCATCCACTTCTTGAA
Organism: Smallanthus sonchifolius; assembly: GCA_023525975.1. Classification (NCBI taxonomy): domain Eukaryota; kingdom Viridiplantae; phylum Streptophyta; class Magnoliopsida; order Asterales; family Asteraceae; genus Smallanthus; species Smallanthus sonchifolius. The sequence goes on along the minus strand of JAKNSE010000037.1, from coordinate 1,798,514 downwards.
ATATTAAATAGTTAAAGTGTATTACCCATAATTAAAGAAATTGCATTTTTAAAATCTATCTCTATTATAATAAAAAACTAAATTTTATGTCACTTGTCAACACCATATTAATCCATTTCCTCCCAAAACCACATTACATCCTCCATCCAATATTTCCCCATTTAGCTCATTTAAAAAAAAAGATTACATAAATAAACATTTTACCAAATCAATTTCATTATTATAACCATTGACCAAAAGTAAATATTAAAAAAAACAAGAATAAAAAAATAGGATATTTAAAAAAAGCGAGTTTTTAAAGTTTATTATTTAAAAGCGAGTTTTTAAAATTTTATCAATAAAAAACCAAAATTTTAATTTTACATATAAAGTTTGAAAATACTACTTTTGTATTTTAAATATATATGTGTTAGAATAAAGTTTGCTAATATTTAATTAGTAGTTTTTTAATTAAGTTTGATATCAAATTTGTATAAAAAAATATGTTAAGATATTTATTAATATAATATTAACGTTTCACCCCGTGTGTTACACGGGATTTAAAACTAGTACATAATAAATAAGTAACCGGTGGCGTCGCGTGTCACTTGTGAGTCCAAGATTTTTTTTCTTGTTTATTTTTTTATCAACTATTTAATATTTTCTATATTTAACTATTCAATATTTTTCTCAATTATTTAATATTTCTTTTCTCAACTATTATCTTTATTTTTTTGCTTATTACTAACTATTTCATATTTTCTCTATTCTACTCGTGTATTACACGAGTTTTTAATCTAGTATATTATATGATAATATTAACGCATTCTTGATATATAATAATACTAGGCTAAAATCTCGTATATTACACGGGTTGAATAAATATAATATTGTATATTAAGTAATAAAAAAAATTATTTTTTAAAAACTCGTGTTTTATACGGGTTGAATAAACTCGTGAAATATAATATAACCTGTTAACTCATACGCTTGTCAAAATATGCCAGGAGATTTATTAATACAAAGATTAGTATTTTCTTTAAAAAAATATTATTATTAAAATATAGAGATGCATTTAATAATAGCGAGAGATGAGAAAAAAATGATGAGAATGAATATGGAGGAGACGACACGTAGCATTGAAAAACATTTATTTATTATATAGTGTAGATGTTGATATAGATTAACACATTCTTAAATAACTAACTAGGTTAGAATCTCGTGTATTACACGAGATTGTATATTGAAAACGATAATTTATAAATTTAAATTTATAAATACGTCCTAACTTGTCAGGATATTATGATCGTCTCAAGATATATATCAAGTGGAAATGTGTGTATATAACAAATTAGTTTTTTTCTTTAATTAGTTATATTTTGATTTTCTATTATATATTCCTATTTAATATAATTAGTATTTTTCTTTAACAATATATTTATAATATCATTATTATTTAACAAAATACAAGTGTATTTATTAGAAGAGAGATGTGGGAAAACCAATGTGAGGAGTCATGAGAAATTGACAAGTGTCCAAGTTAAATCTTTATTTATTAGTATAAATACGAAATAAAAGGTTTAAAAAAATAATGCCATCTTGAATAACTAATACGAAATTTATATCTAACAAAGAATTAACTGGTTTTTCATGTGTCACAATTCTTGAACCCAATCGATTGCCGGCCAACCTTTTCTTTATTTGCTTTAAGTAATGTACAAGCTTTCCAATCATAAGGTACGACTTCTCCGACCTACTATTATTTACAATTACATTTGAACGTATTTTGGTTTTCTCTTATAAATTTAAAATATAATCTTTTATAAATCTGTATCTAATAAATAAACAACAGGTTAAACCACGTGTCACTATTATGTGAGTCAAAGTTTCTTTTTCACGCTTATTAATATTTTCTAATAATTACCTAATGAACATATTCATTACTAATTATTAAGTATTTCCTTTATTCAACCTGTGTAATACACGAGTTTCTAACCTAGTGTATATAATTGACCATGGTCGGTATCTACAGTGTTGGTCAAATGTCACCTAGCCCCCTGTTTTCAGTTCGCTGACTGATGTGCCATAATTTATACATATTTTACATACATAATAATCCCGCATTATGATACTAATTAAATAATAACCTCGCAATTTATGCTTAAAATACTTATATTTTGTAATTGCAGGTTATTTGGTGTTAAAAATATAAATCAAGCTAAATCCTATCAAAAACACCAAGAATTCAAACTTCTAAGAGATTCATTCCTGAGCATTGACCACCAAGAAGTCAAAATTGGTCAACAAGGAGCTAAAAGACAAAGCTGGAAGAAAGTTGAGGGTTGCACGGCCATGCATCCCAATGCACGGTCGTGCATTGCCCTTTCTTCTCCTCCACGGCCCAGTACCGTGTCCTCTGTACCCTGTTTGGTTCCCTAGGCCTTTGCACGATCGTGCAACCCATTGCACGGCCGTGCATTGCACATTTTGAGGCCTATAAATAGGAGGCTTGAGTTCTTCATTACACACACCAATTCAGATCAAAAGAAAACACTCAAGAAGAGAGCATTCTTGTAGTTAGAGTAGAGAGTAGAGTGGCTCTTCCTCCTTGTTCCACAATAGGGGAGCTTACGAAACTCATCATTACGCTAGTCGTTATGGCCATTCGTGGCTAAAACGTTTTTGTATTGCTAGGGTGAAGATGATGTTTGGTGCATGTTAATGTTTAATGTATTAATGAAGTGGTATGTTTATGTCTTTAACTAATCCGTTCTTGAAAACCATCTTTTGATGGGCTTTTATTACTTTCTAAATCCGTCTTTATATTTGTGAGTGTTTTGATTTTAAAGAGTAAGATCGTAAAACCCTTTTTAATCAAACTTCCTTTGAAACTCGTACGTCTTTATACGAGCAGAGATTGATAAGCCAAGGCTTGGTCTATACTTCTAAGATCGTACGTCTTTATACGAGTTTATTATGCGACCAAGAATTGGTGAACTCATGTTGGGAACGGTACGTCTTTATACTTGGTCCCATTGTTACACCGTCTCCCGGTGAGCAAAATATAATCACCTATTTAATTTTAATATAAAGCATTTTGAGTCCGATGTCTTAAACCAACCCGGAGATGACCATTCGATGGGTTGAGGGTAACTGTTGTCCCTAACGGGAGGCACTACTATTTTAATTTAAAGAACGTAATTTGTGAATCAAATGTAGTGAGGACGAAGCTCTAGCGGTGACCCGGGTCAAAAGTTTGTAGTAGTCATACCACTGAATTAGTCAACTTAACATTATCACGTACCAAGCTGATTCGATTCCCGAAGCAATACTCTCCGTAATCTGATCACTTTCGCATTACTTACTTTTCTGCTATTTACTATTCTGCTAGTTACATTTCTGTTACACACTTCACGCACATTTTTTACTTTTATGTTATTTACTTTACCGTCATTTACTTTTCTGCTTCACAAGCACACAAAACCCACTCGCTAATTAATCCGGCTAAACGATAACAAAAGTTGAGTATTGGAACTCGACCGGGCCAATTGGTTCAATACTTGGTTCTTACCTAAACTATATTACGCTACGATAGGTACACTTGCCTATTGTGTGTGTTTTAAGTTCTCGTAATTATCATTTTATAAATTTAAAATCTCTTCTTGTGAAATCATCATAAAAATATATTTATTTATAATTTTATATTAAAACAAGCACATCACTGACGTCATAATTCTTTTATTACAAAAAAAAATTCTTGATAACTTAAATCTTTATACTCAAAATACGATGTTTAACAAAATTTTGAATTTGCCGTTTCGATATAAATTTAATTCGAAACGAATATACCAAAAACCGAGCCACCTAATGTTGTTTTTACCTACATTTCGATATGAATTTTATTCAAAATTGAGCCACCACCCCCTCATTTAGCTGGTTCAACCCTTCTATGACTATAATTAGTATTTTTTTTTAATTATTTTAGTTATTTAGGTATTATAATGTTTATAGTAACGGCCAAAACCCACATGTCGAATATAATATGTTTTGATTTTTTTTTTCAAAACCTACGTTTCGGTTTAGTGTTCACAGCCGAGTCATCGCAACGCGCCACCCGCTGCAACGTGTGGAATATTCAACACTCCTTATACTGTAATACACTATCCGTATAACTTTAGTTTCAATTTAAAACAAACTAGTAATTGTATCCGCACTTCGTGGTGGGAGCGTGGTCATTTTTCCTCGTATTATGCGGCAGGAGTTTGGTCGTTATCGGTTCGGATCCTCAAAAACCATAAAAGCGAGCACCGATATCGGTTACGATAATACCAAAACACCGGCAACGATGTTGTTCGCTAATAAGCGGTTGAGTTTATCCGGTATCGGTTACGATAATACCAAAGTACCAAATGCCACATCACCGTTTCCGTCTCTATAGTCTATACTAGGGGCGGCCCCTAGTGTCACACCCCGACCGATGGCGGAATCATCGGGGCGGGACATGTAAGACTGTTCATAGCACATGGTTGACTAAATTGAAATATATTAAAGTCAAATTTCCATTACAAATAATCCAAATACAAACCAAATTCAAACAAAGAAACATAAAACAACTCATAGAATTCTTGATTTAAATTGCTAAGTCCAAATCCTATATTGAGCACGTCTTGAATCAATCTCACATATTAGGGCCTGAAACATGAATAAAATAATGTCAACTAAAAAGTTGGTGAGTATAACACAGTTGTATATAGATAGCATATAGTTGAAAACAAATCCTTTACATATCATGATAAATAAGGCATTCATGGGGAGCAGCTTTTGTGTAACCATGTACAACCAAACCTTGTAACTAGCATGCAAAAATTGTGTTGTCGGTTTCAATCACCGCGCATCCTGGGTGGGTTTGTCAGACTCAATAGATCTATCATTGAAAACCGTCGGCTTGTATAGTTAATGATTGCACATAATCGCATACAAAGGTTAGCACACCTAGCACTCGGGCATAAAGCTCAAATTTGCACACATGAAAGTAAATAGGATTTGTACTTTGTGTTGTTTGTGTAAATGTAATGTGCAATTTGAATAATGTTCATGTTTCACCCCAAAAGTGTAAAAGAGTAAAAGGGGTTGTGAATACTCACTTGGTATGGAAGTGTAGCTAACAAAGATTATAGATAGCAAATATGATCCTCAAAATGCACAATTTAACCTAAAGAGTAATGTGTATTGAATCAAATAGATGCATAAAGTTTAAGTCTAAAATAAAAGTTGAATTTGTGTATAAAACTATTGATTTGTATTTAAAAGTATTGAATATATAAAGAAGTAAAATATTTTTGAAACATTTTGATTAAGGTTTGGAAATTGAATGGTAAATAGAATATTTATATAACTCATTGATTATGAAGATAAAGTATGTGTTAAATGTAATTTAATTTAATAAATAAATGAATGTTTTTATTTAAAATGAAAGGTAAATAAATAATCTTTATTTATTTATTTATAAAATATGTAACTTACACATAAAATGTTTTAAATGAAAAGTTTAATAATAAATTAAATTTTATAAACTTTTAATTAAATGATCTTCATTATTTGATCTTTTCAAATACATTTTTTTTATAAAAACTAACTATTTTTATTTAAGCACTTAATCTGTGATTTTTACAGGTCAAAACAAAACAATAATAATTCTGCTTAAAGTTTCTGACCTAGACACGGTCGTGTCTGGGAAGAGCACGACCGCGCTCGAACCACGGGCGCGACCGCGCTGGTCGGGGCGCGACCGGGTTTGATCAAACAGATGCAACTTTGGACGATTTACTAGGCACGACCGTGCCTTGGCCCGGCACGGTCGTGTCTATGATCGTTAGACACAACAGAGACTAGCCCAGAAGGCATGACAAGGTCTGGACAGGAGGACACGACCGCGTCGCTATTCGACACGACCGCGCTACATGAGACACGGCCGCGCTAGATGATTAGCGCGACCGTGTCTAATCCAAATCAGACACGAATTGAGCAAATCTTGTATTTATAACGATGGAATTGATAGGGCTTTTGATTACTGGGTTATTACGAGTCTTTTGGGATATTTTAATTGTATTAACAACATTTGTAACAGTGGATTCGATTAAATTATTTTAAATAAAACATCGATTCTGATTCGGGGTAAATTCTATGATGGAAGCCTAAATTATTATGGGGCTTTCGATATAGAGACTAATTAACTGAAATAAATGATTTCAATTACCCGAAACAGTAGAGGATTGATAGAGATCGGCAAGAAGGAGTTCCGGCGTCGACGGCTTGAGTTCCGGCGATCTTTACTGCAACTCCGGCCAATCTAAATAGCCTGGGAACTTCAGGGATGATTGAGTATCGAGACTCTGCCGCTGGATTGAGAGGATTCGGGTCGAACAGCGGATTCTAGTTTCTTGGAAAGCTTGAGAGAGTTTTTTTTTCGAGATCGATAGGATGAAACTGAGGCGTTGAATAATTTGGAAAATGATAATACGTTTGATAAGGGAAAAGAAACGGATGGGCGTTACGGATTCGAACGATCGGGTGATTAAACTGCATTTACGTTTCAGCTGTTTCACAGGCGCGACCGTGCCAAAAAGAGGCGCGACCGTGCCTAGGCACCGGGCGCGATCGTTCCAAAGCAGGTCGCGCGACCGTGCCAAAGCACTTGGCGCGACCGTGCTTAGGACGAAGCACGACCGTGCTAGACTAGGGTTTCTTGACATTTTTCAACTTTAGTCCTTGACTTTTCAGGTTTGATGAGTTTGAATAAAATAGTTTCTTGTATAGCGTTTAAATGTATATAATCGAGTAAAACTTGCGAATTTGTATAGAATCATTGCATTTAATTTACGGCGAGAAAAATAATGAGACATTGCACGAGTATTGAGTTTGAAATTGCATTACATTGAATTGAAATAAGAATACTAAAAATCCGAAATGTTACAGTCTCCCCATGTTGAGAGAATTTCGTCCCGAAATTTAGCTAGAGGAAACAACGTTATTAGTAAAAAGATGAGGGTACTTGAGCTTCATTTGGTCTTCTCGTTCCCAAGTGAACTCAGGACCACGCTTAGATTCCCAACGAACTTTGACGATAGGAATACGACTTCGCTTGAGTTGTTTGACTTCACGATCCATAATTTTCACTGGCTTCTCAACGAAGTGCATCGTTTCATCAATGCGCACGTCGTCAAGCGGTATATGGAGATTTTCATCGGCGAGACACTTCTTTAGATTAGATACATGAAATGTAGGATGCACATTTCCAAGAGATGGAGGTAACTCGAGTTTGTAAGCCACTTTCCCAATCCTTTCAAGGATTTTGAATGGACCAACATAACGAGGTGCTAACTTGCCTTTCTTTCCAAAACGGATCACACCCTTCCATGGAGATACCTTTAGAAGAACAAGGTCACCGACTTGGAATTCCAAGGGTTTTCGACGTTTGTCGGCATAACTCTTTTGCCGACTCCTCGCTACTCGAATATTGTCACGGATTTGAATAATCTTGTCGGATGTTTCTTGAATTAACTCGGGACCAGTGATTTGTGCTTCACCAATCTCGTTCCAACAGATAGGAGAACGACACTTGCGACCATAGAGAGCTTCGAATGGGGCCATGTTTATACTTGTGTGGTAGCTATTGTTGTACGAAAACTCAATGAGGGATAGATGTGAATCCCAATTGCCACCAAAATCGATTACACAAGCTCTAAGCATGTCTTCAAGAGTTTGGATTGTTCGCTCGGTTTGACCATCAGTTTGGGGATGGTAAGCCGTGCTCAAATCCAATCGAGTACCAAGAGCAGATTGGAGAGATTTCCAAAATCGAGAAGTGAACCGGGCATCTCGATCGGATATTATGTTCAAGGGAACACCATGACGGCTCACAATTTCATCAATGTAAATTCGGGCTAGTTTCTCGACTTTAAAGTCTTCACGGATAGGCAAGAAATGAGCAGATTTGGTGAGACGATCAATGATCACCCAAATGCTATCATAACCACTCGAAGTGCGAGGAAGTTTGGTAATAAAATCCATGGCTAAGTTCTCCCATTTCCACACGGGAATTTCCGGTTGTTCAAGTAATCCGGAAGGTCGTTGGTGTTCAGCTTTGACTTTGGAACATGTTAGACATTTGGCAACATAGAGAGCAATGTCTTTCTTCATACCGGGCCACCAATATTGTGGGCGAAGATCTTGATACATTTTATCCGCACCAGGATGAATAGAATAACGAGTCTTGTGCGCCTCGTTCATAAGAAATGTACGGAGATCATCGCGATCGGGAACCCAAATACGGTTCAAGTAGTAAAGTAAGCCATTGGGTTTAGATTCGAGCAGAAGTTCAACACCACATGACATTTCTTCGTACATATTACCCTCGGTGACTGAGATGTGTTGAGCTTCTAAAATGCGGATTTGAATGTCGCTTTGAATTCGGACGCATTGAAGCATGACATGATCCTTTCGACTCAAAGCGTCGGCTACAACATTCGCTTTGCCGGGATGATAACGAATCTCGCAGTCGTAGTCGTTAAGGAGTTCAACCCAACGTCGTTGCCTCATATTGAGTTCTTTTTGGTTGAAGATATGTTGGAGACTTTTGTGGTCGGTGAATACCACACATTTTGTGCCATAGAGGTAATGTCTCCAAATCTTCAAGGCGAATACAACCGCACCCAACTCGAGATCGTGCGTTGTATAATTCTTCTCATGTATCTTAAGTTGCCTCGATGCATAAGCGATTACTTTGCCTCGTTGCATAAGAACACAACCAAGACCTTGGTTAGAAGCATCACAGTAGACAACTAGATCATCATTCCCATCAGGGAGAGTCAAAATAGGAGCATTGCACAACTTTTGCTTGAGAGTTTGGAAGGCTTCTTCTTGCTTTGGTCCCCATTCATAAGTTTTACCCTTGTGGGTCAAAGCGGTAAGAGGGACAGCGATCTTTGAGAAGTTTGAGATGAAACGACGATAATAACCCGCAAGACCAAGAAATGAACGAACCTCGGTAGGAGTCTTCGGGGCATTCCAATTCTTAACCGTTTCAATCTTAGCAGGATCAACATGGATACCCTTGTCGTTGACGATGTGACCAAGAAATTGAACTTCCTTTAGCCAGAATTCACATTTGGAGAATTTGGCATAGAGTTGTTCTTTTCTCAAGAGGTCCAAAACCAATCTAAGGTGTTGTTCATGATCGGCTTTAGTCTTGGAATAGATTAAGATATCGTCAATGAAGACGATCACGAATTTATCAAGGTATGGTTTGCACACACGATTCATGAGATCCATGAAAACTGCAGGTGCATTGGTTAGCCCGAAAGGCATAACCATGAACTCGTAATGACCATACCTTGTTCGGAAGGCAGTCTTAGGAATGTCATCTTCTTGAACACGAAGCTGATGATAACCGGATCGAAGATCAATCTTCGAGAAGCAAGTAGAACCTTGAAGTTGATCAAAGAGATCATCGATTCTAGGCAAAGGATAACGGTTCTTGATAGTAAGCTTATTGAGTTCGCGGTAGTCAATACACATGCGAAATGATCCATCCTTCTTCTTAACAATTAAGACGGGTGCACCCCACGGTGAATGACTTGGACGAATGAATCCCTTGTCGGAGAGTTCTTGAAGTTGACTTGCAAGTTCTTGCATTTCCGAAGGTGCAAGACGATAAGGAGCTCTAGCCACGGGGTTGGCTCCGGGCACAAGATCAATGCGAAATTCTACTTGTCGAATGGGTGGAAGACCGGATAGATCTTCGGGAAATACTTCAGGAAAATCCCGAATGATAGGAATGTCTTGGATATTCTTCTCCTTGACATCCTTTTGAACAATATGAGCTAAGAAAGCAATGTACTTCTTTCGTAAGTACTTTTGAGCGGTAGTACACGACATCAACTTAAGTCCCTTGCAAGGCTTTTCACCAAAAACCTTTAAGGTTTCTCCCGATGGTAGCGGAATTCGGATACACTTTTCAAAGCAAATGACTTCGGCATGATGATTTGATAGCCAATCCATACCTATGATAATATCAAAGCTTCCTAGTGGCATTGGAATAAGGTTGATTGGGAATGAATGGTCATTTAGTTCTAAGGAACAATCATAAATAATGGACTCAATGGTAAGGGAGTCACAATTTGCTATTTCAACGGTGAAGGTTTTCTCTAATTGGGATCGTGTCTTTGCAAGTAAAGGCTCAAAATTAAGTGACACAAAACTTTTATCGGCACCGGTATCGAACAAAATGGAGGCATATTGACTATTAACAAGGAACGTACCATTAACCACGTCGTTGTTGGCTTGAGCTTCGTTGGCGTTTATGTTGAACGCACGCCCACGAGCTCCACCTTGTCTAGCATTTGCAAGTCTTGGACATTGGTCACGAAAATGGTTCGGGTCACCACACTCATAGCAAGCACGCCCATTAGCAATGGCGGGAGCACCTTGATTAGCCACTTGAGGTACGGTTCGGTTTGGAGGGTTGACTTGGCCCGTAAGAGCTTTGGTCCTACAAACACTAACCGTATGACCATATCTCCCACAATAAGTACAAAGGCGACATGGGATGCTTTGGGGATGATGGTAGTTGCAGGTGGCACAAAGCGGGTAAATTCCACCATATGGCTTTTTGACCGGTGTTTGAACCATAGGTGCAGCTTGGATAACCGGAATAGCAGGAGTGACCACAGCATAGTTTCTAGTCTTCCTTTTCTTATTATTACGAGAGGGCTCGGTTATGGCTTCTTTGATGAGAGTAGGAGGGGTTACGGTTTCAGAAACTTTCTTAGAACCCTTTCTGGTAAGAGTTCCAGCTTTCACATGATTATCAGTTAGAGTAGCGGCTAGACGAATAGCATCTTCCAGAGTAGCAGGATTTCTACCTAAGACAGTATCTTGGATTTGTCTTGGTAGCCCACCAATATACTTTTCGATACAACGGGACAAAGGAGTGACCATGTGGGGCACGAGAAGACTCAACTCATGGAACCGAGTTGTATATGCCAAGCTTTCACCACTGTCTTGGGCAAGATCCCAAAACTCAGCTTCAAGTTTCTTTACTTCATTTCGAGGACAAAACTCCTCGGTCATTAGCCTTTTAACTTCATCCCAAGGTAAGGCCATTGCTACATCCACACCTCTATTCCTTTTCTCCCCATTCCACCACGTGAGTGCCCGTTTTTGTAGGACACTTGTGGCATGACGAACACGAAGGTTGTCGGGGCATTCACTATTGAGAAAGGTATTCTCAATGCTTTCGAACCATTGAAGGAGTCCAGTAGCTCCTTCGGTACCATAGAACTTGAGAGGATTACATGAGTTGAAATGCTTGAAGGTGCATTGTGGTGGGTTGGCACCACCACCACCACCATTAGCTCCATGGTTACCATTGGCGGCTCCATTAGCTTGGGTGAGTTGTGTTACAAGTTGTGTAAGGATGGTAGCAATGTCGGTGTTGGTGTTGGCCACGGGAGCACGACGAGGAGGCATTCTACAGATTTGCACAACACAAGAAAATATGTAAGGACTTATGAGAATTGCTTGGATTAAAAGGGACAAGATAATGAAATAAAATAGTTGATCATAGTTGGGATTGTACTCAAGTAGTGACATAATCACTTGAATACTATGACACATTAAGGTTAATTAAACTCATATAATTTTCAAGGAGACATGCTTTAGCCTATAAGTAAACACTCATCCCGGGTATTCCCAGGAAAGCATACGGGTCCCTCGGTTGATTGGGATTTATGCGAAATGCTTTCCTAGACAGAAAACCCAGAATACAGGTGTCACCCTTCCAGATTGCACGTGTCCTCAAATAATTAACAAAGTTTAAAAACCTTAACGAAGAAATAAAACAATTTTTATAGATTTAGATCCATGAGTTTCCACATGCTATGATGGTAGGGACATAGAAGCAGGTAAGAAGGCTATGAGGCTTAGGGTATGGGTAGGGATATTGTTTATTTACTTATTATTTAGATATATTCAAATAAGTCATGAATTTTTTTTAACAAGTAATGCATCAAAATAATATAACAACTAATCATAGTGAGCATGTAACACATAACATGTAGCATATAATCATATAAACATGAAGCATGGCATAAGTGGGTGTCCTAAAGTTATAGTCTAGGTCAAGGTGTCTAATAACCTAATTCCCTATAACCAAGGCTCTGATACCAATCTGTCACACCCCGACCGATGGCGGAATCATCGGGGCGGGACATGTAAGACTGTTCATAGCACATGGTTGACTAAATTGAAATATATTAAAGTCGAATTTCCATTACAAATAATCCAAATACAAACCAAATTCAAACAAAGAAACATAAAACAACTCATAGAATTCTTGATTTAAATTGCTAAGTCCAAATCCTATATTGAGCACGTCTTGAATCAATCTCACATATTAGGGCCTGAAACATGAATAAAATAATGTCAACTAAAAAGTTGGTGAGTATAACACAGTTGTATATAGATAGCATATAGTTGAAAACAAATCCTTTACATATCATGATAAATAAGGCATTTATGGGGAGCAGCTTTTGTGTAACCATGTACAACCAAACCTTGTAACTAGCATGCAAAAATTGTGTTGTCGGTTTCTATCACCGCGCATCCTGGGTGGGTTTGTCAGACTCAATAGATCTATCATTGAAAACCGTCGGCTTGTATAGTTAATGATTGCACATAATCGCATACAAAGGTTAGCACACCTAGCACTCGGGCATAAAGCTCAAATTTGCACACATGAAAGTAAATAGGATTTGTACTTTGTGTTGTTTGTGTAAATGTAATGTGCAATTTGAATAATGTTCATGTTTCACCCCAAAAGTGTAAAAGAGTAAAAGGGGTTGTGAATACTCACTTGGTATGGAAGTGTAGCTAACAAAGATTATAGATAGCAAATATGATCCTCAAAATGCACAATTTAACCTAAAGAGTAATGTGTATTGAATCAAATAGATGCATAAAGTTTAAGTCTAAAATAAAAGTTGAATTTGTGTATAAAACTATTGATTTGTATTTAAAAGTATTGAATATATAAAGAAGTAAAATATTTTTGAAACATTTTGATTAAGGTTTGGAAATTGAATGGTAAATAGAATATTTATATAACTCATTGATTATGAAGATAAAGTATGTGTTAAATGTAATTTAATTTAATAAATAAATGAATGTTTTTATTTAAAATGAAAGGTAAATAAATAATCTTTATTTATTTATTTATAAAATATGTAACTTACACATAAAATGTTTTAAATGAAAAGTTTAATAATAAATTAAATTTTATAAACTTTTAATTAAATGATCTTCATTATTTGATCTTTTCAAATACATTTTTTTTATAAAAACTAACTATTTTTATTTAAGCACTTAATCTGTGATTTTTACAGGTCAAAACAAAACAATAATAATTCTGCTTAAAGTTTCTGACCTAGACACGGTCGTGTCTGGGAAGAGCACGACCGCGCTCGAACCACGGGCGCGACCGCGCTGGTCGGGGCGCGACCGGGTTTGATCAAACAGATGCAACTTTGGACGATTTACTAGGCACGACCGTGCCTTGGCCCGGCACGGTCGTGTCTATGATCGTTAGACACAACAGAGACTAGCCCAGAAGGCATGACAAGGTCTGGACAGGAGGACACGACCGCGTCGCTATTCGACACGACCGCGCTACATGAGACACGGCCGCGCTAGATGATTAGCGCGACCGTGTCTAATCCAAATCAGACACGAATTGAGCAAATCTTGTATTTATAACGATGGAATTGATAGGGCTTTTGATTACTGGGTTATTACGAGTCTTTTGGGATATTTTAATTGTATTAACAACATTTGTAACAGTGGATTCGATTAAATTATTTTAAATAAAACATCGATTCTGATTCGGGGTAAATTCTATGATGGAAGCCTAAATTATTATGGGGCTTTCGATATAGAGACTAATTAACTGAAATAAATGATTTCAATTACCCGAAACAGTAGAGGATTGATAGAGATCGGCAAGAAGGAGTTCCGGCGTCGACGGCTTGAGTTCCGGCGATCTTTACTGCAACTCCGGCCAATCTAAATAGCCTGGGAACTTCAGGGATGATTGAGTATCGAGACTCTGCCGCTGGATTGAGAGGATTCGGGTCGAACAGCGGATTCTAGTTTCTTGGAAAGCTTGAGAGAGTTTTTTTTTCGAGATCGATAGGATGAAACTGAGGCGTTGAATAATTTGGAAAATGATAATACGTTTGATAAGGGAAAAGAAACGGATGGGCGTTACGGATTCGAACGATCGGGTGATTAAACTGCATTTACGTTTCAGCTGTTTCACAGGCGCGACCGTGCCAAAAAGAGGCGCGACCGTGCCTAGGCACCGGGCGCGATCGTTCCAAAGCAGGTCGCGCGACCGTGCCAAAGCACTTGGCGCGACCGTGCTTAGGACGAAGCACGACCGTGCTAGACTAGGGTTTCTTGACATTTTTCAACTTTAGTCCTTGACTTTTCAGGTTTGATGAGTTTGAATAAAATAGTTTCTTGTATAGCGTTTAAATGTATATAATCGAGTAAAACTTGCGAATTTGTATAGAATCATTGCATTTAATTTACGGCGAGAAAAATAATGAGACATTGCACGAGTATTGAGTTTGAAATTGCATTACATTGAATTGAAATAAGAATACTAAAAATCCGAAATGTTACACCTAGGGGGGGCGGGGAGGGCGACAGTCTGGGGCCCGGTCTCCTAAGGGCCTCGTAGTTTTTAAAAAGAATTATATATTTTTGTATATATATATTTTTATAAACGTTCAACTTGTATTATCCATTTATATTATTAACCCACTTAGAAATTAAAGAAATACCCACTACTTGTATTATCTCTTTATCCTATTAGGGATGAGTTCACTAGAAAACTCATTTTCATGAGAAAACCAAAAAACTCCTACTGCATATGCGTAGTACATCCAAAAACCCAACTCACCCCAAAAAACCTAAACCCCCCACCCCACCCCCACCCCCACCCAAAAACCTAAACCCACCCCACCCACCCCCTCACCCACCCCCTAAAAACCTAAACCCACCACCCATCCCCCAAAAACCTAAACCCCCCACTCTACCCCACCCCTCCAAAAACTTAAACTAAACCCAAAAACTAAACCAAAAAGCCTAACCCACCCCTAAACACCTAACCCCCCCCACCCCACCCCCACCCCCACCCAAAAACCTAACCCCACCCAAAAACCTAACCCCACCCGCCAAAAACCTAAACCCCCCACCCACCTCACAAAAACCTAAACCCCCCACCCAACCCCTCCAAAAACTAACCTAAAAGTTAAACTAAACCTAAAAAACTAAACCCAAAAGCTAAACCCACTACTTTTCGAGTTTTTTTTTAATTTATTTATTTTTGAACGAGGACGAGGACGACGTGGGAAACAAGGTCTCCGAAACAGTTTTTTAATTTTTGATTTATTTTTTGAGTTATGATTTTTTTATATTTTTTTAACTTAAATAAGTAGTTTTTTAGTTTTCTCATGACATTGAGTTTTCTCATGATCCATCCCCTATCCTATTAACCCACTTAGAAATTAAAAAAAAAACCCACTAAATTTTTAAACTTATTAAAAAATAACAAAATAATCGTTATGTATGATTCGTTAATAATTATTTATTTGTTGTAGTTTTTTATTATGTCATTATTAGTTTATATTACGGGCCCCGCTTTTTTTACATGTCTCGAGCCCAAAACGTTTTGAGCATTCTCGGTACCGGCTATACTTCTTTCACACCCACTGCCCTAATGAAAAAAAAATCCGAGAGATGTTCGCGTTACCCATTTAAATTCCCATCTCCTATCACACGCTTTTTCTTATTTTTTTTTTTTCTTTTTCGCTACCCTACGAAAAGCCGATGGAAAGTTATTTTAACCAAACTTTTGAAGACTAGTGACATAGGAAAATGTAGCGACCACTCATGTGGGATAAGTAGCCTTGACATCATGCAAAGATGGCCATACCCAAAGTTGGGTTTCTACTCCCATACCCTGGTGAACAATAAATAAAAAGAGGGAAAATTACCAAAAAGGACATTTGACCAGTTAAACTTATACAAATAGACAAACTTTTTCAGCGTACTTCGATATGGTCATTTAGGCATTAAGCCGGCTGAAGTAGGCTAGTTCAGCCGGCTTCAAATTCCGTGTCAAACCAGCTTTTTTCAGATGTTCAGTCAACTAGAAACTGACACGTGAGGGTGATGATTCCCAAGAGGGTTAAAGCACACTTTCAAGCAGGCTAAGCCGACGTGTTTTTTTTAGCCTGCTATATGACTTTCCTTAGCCCACTTGATTTTAACATGCTATATGACTTTCCTTAACCGGCTATTTGCCTTTGTTTAGCTCACTTGAATGCATAAAAAATAGTATGACTTTGCTATATGATTTTCCTTAGCCCACTTAATTTTAGCCTTTATTTGTATAGTTCAAATGTCCATTTTGGTAATTTTCCAAAATAAAAATGAGGGATGTGTAGGCAATAAATTGAGTAATTGTAACTTGGCTTGTGAGATTCACTTGCTTCATGATATAAATAACAGTGCCGTCACATTCGGTTTGCAAATATAAAAAGGGAGTCGTAGGTTTCCACATTAAAATAGCATGCCTTTACTATATGACTTTCCTTAACCCACTTGATTTTAGCTAAAAAATAGTGAAACATTAATTGTGTAAGCTAAAATCAAGTGGGTTAAGGAAAATTATATAGCAAAGTGATACTATTTTTTATGTATTCAAGTGGGCTAAACAAAGGTAAATAACCGGTTAAGGAAAGTCATATAGCAGGCTAAATTCAAGTGGGCTAAGGAAAGTCATATAACAGGCTAAAAAAAACACGCCGGCTTAGCCTGCTTGGAAGTGGGCTTTAGCCGTCTTGGGAATCAGCACCTTTACGTGTCAGTTTCTGGTTGGCTGAACATCTGAAAAAAGCTGGTTTGACACGGAATTTGAAGCCGGCTGAACTAGCCTACTTCAGCCGGCTTCATGCCTAAATGACCATATCGAAGTAGACTGAAAAAGTTTGTCCATTTTTATAAGTTTGACTGTTCAAATGTCTATTTTGGTAATTTTCCCATAAAAAGGACGTCGTACTTAGGGGTGTCAACTTCTGACACGAACCCAACACGAAAATAAATAGGTTTTGGGTTGGACAATACAACCCGTTTAAAAAACGGGTGGTGTTCGGGTTAACCCATTTAAAAAACAGGTCGGGTTAGGGTTGACATGTTTAGTAAACGGGTTGACCCGCTAACCCGTTTAGGTTTCAAATTTGTTTTTTTTAGTTTCACTTTCTTGAAACGATTGTTTAATTACTTTTAAATTTAGTGTTTACCTAAAAGTAACTAATTATACCAAAACTTTTTCTCTTTTTGTTTTCTAAGTATGTCTATTCAATTATATTTCGGTTTACCTTATATTTTGAATTTAGTAGTTTGTGATTTTAATTTAGATAAATGGGTTAAACAGGTCAGGTTCGAGTTGACCCGACTTTAAATGTATCCAGGTTAGGGATGTACTTTTTGACACGAATAAGAATATGGGTCGTGTTCGGGTTGCATAATCCAACCCGTCAACCCGCTAACCCGACACAATTGACACCCCTAGTCGTACTAGGGACGTCAATAGGCTAGGCATTGGTAATTCTTGTCCTGTATCGGGTTATAAAATCGTGTCTCACACCCGGACCAATACCCGTTGGATATCGGTCATACCCGCAGATATCGGGTATAGCCGTAAGTTTTGTTAAAAAAATAATAGTTGTTGGGATTTCCAAATACATTTCTTCATTTACCATTATAATTATTATACAATTTTTATTAATATAGTTGCTGAGTAAAGTACACGAATGGTCCTTGTGGTTTATCAAAATTTTGGATTTGGTCCCTAGCTTTTCAAAAATACATGGATGGTACATGTGGTTTGCACTTTGTAACGTATTTAGTTTCAAAACTTTGCCAAAAGTAAATGTATGGTCCATGTGGTTTGCACTTTGTAACACATTTATACTAAAACTTTTAGATTTGTTGGTTGGGGACTAAATGCGTTACAAAGTGCAAACCACAGAGACCATTCATGTACTTTTGAAAAGCTAGGGATCAAATCCAAAATTTTGATAAACCACAAGTACTATTCGTGTACTTTACTCTAACAACTATTACAAATTAAAGTATGATACATTACATACAACGTCATCATAAATAAATAGTACAATTGTAAAATTTATATAAGTGTATTTATATACATTACAACATACAAAATATAAATAAAATCATCAAATACATATATTAAGAGAAAATTTGTTTTTTCACATAATTAACCTACTAAGCGAAGCCTTAATAGATAAGGGTTGACGATAATAAAAATAAAAAATTTCCGGGTATATGATTTGAGTATTAAGTATATGGTTCGGTAAATGGTCATGTGGTTTCAGGTAATCGGGCTGGGTATCAACTAATCACATAGCTAGTCACATACCCGTCGGGTTTCGGGTATACGAGCCAGCCTCGACTTTTTTGCCATCCCTAGGGCGTACCTTTCATGTGTGTGTGTAATCAGTACCGCTAGACAAAATTAATACAAGTTACAAAATAAAGTCGGAGAACAACACCACTTTAACCAAAACAAATTACATGACTTAGCTCTATTTTTAAACCAATTAAAGGAAAGGAGCTTGATGCCATCCGTCGTTTTTAAAGGTGAGTGAGAACTCTTCCTCTAAAGTAAAAGAGTTTCGAGTTTTTCAAATCAACCAAATAGTTAGAATGAATCATAACCAACTTGAATCATAACCAACTTAAGTTTATATCTTCTTTTAGACCAAAGCAAGCATCTATAAAGATAAAAAAATCGACCTGTGAGTGGTGAGGGTAAAAGATCGATCCATGTGCATAACCAACTTCAAATAACCTTCGAGATATTATATCCGAAGAAAATATGATCTACCTCATCATCCATCGTAGTACAAAATGGATGATGGAATCGATCAGAAACGATGTTGGATGTTGGAATCGATCGATAGTGAGAATCAGAAAGTTAGGGTTAGGATCAATGGAATAAGAATAGTTGTATTTCTTGGAAGGTTAAAAAGCTAATTTTATAAAAGAGGGGGATATATGTCATTTAAATTTTGGGTTAAGTATATATATGTAATTAGGGTTGAAAATAGGGGGATATATGTAATTCTACATTTTTTTAACGGCACCATCACAACTCTAAACAAAAGATATTTGGAAAGTGTAATATGACTTTTACGCAAAAGATTTTTGGGAAGTGTAATCTGATCGACTTCTAAGCATTAATTCGTCAAACAAAAATAAGCGAGCCCGTGTATTTTTTTTTAAAGCTAAAAAGTGAAAGTTATTTAAGAAAAATCAAAACAAACCTTATACTAAATTTTATAATAAAATAATAAAAAGAAAAGGTGAGATGTTAACATGTTATTTGTTCAATCAAAATGAGTTTGTTACCTCACGCCGTGGCAGAGCTCATGCGTAGGTGGCAAGCTCTGCAACGCACATGACCGCCTACGTGGCTCTCATGAAAGGTGATTAATACACCATAAAAATCTACACTACTTAGGCTAAGGGGAGTACCCCCGTGAAAGCTACGTGAAAGGTGACATGGCAGCGTGCCCAGCGTGGAACACCACGTCCCCTGACATGGTTCACGGGCGTGGAGCCTTTTCGTGGAGATCTTCACGGTGTGGAGAAGAAGAAGGCCATTTTTCCCTTTTCTTTTTTAATGTATTTTAATTTAAATTTTTTTTATTGTATTTTAATTATTAAATACAAATATGTACAAAAGCATGTTGCGTGTTCCTTTTTCAATTTTAAATAAATCCAAACCTACTCCATTGAATAAATTTATTTAATTTTTAGAGTAATCTTCGTTTTTGGCCCCTGTGGTTTGGTCAAAATAACGATTTTAGTCCATTAGTTTTAATTTGACTTTTTTGGCCCCTGTGGTTACCTAATTGTCTTAATTAGAACCATGTCACTAACACCGTTAGTCTTTTCTGTTAAATTGAAGGGTATTTTTGTCATTTTACTAATAAAGACTAATAGTATAATTTTAAAGGGACTATTTTTGTAAATTACTTAACTTAATATACAAGATGATTAAAACCCAACCCAACCAGCCCCTCCCCTTCATCATTCATCATCATCATCGTCTCTCAAACTCACCCTACACTCTTGTAATCCACCACCGCAAAATCGACACCACCGACCATCTACCACCATAAAATCGAAGACTCCCACCACCACTACCACCATCATCTTCATCTTCATCACCTCTGAACATACCTCCATCCACCAGCACCATCACCACCACGATATCTAGGGTTTCTATCAATGATAGGGTTTTTACAGGTTTGATTAGGGACAGATCTGTGTGTCTGTAAATCTAGGGCTTCGATTGACGGCGGTACAAGGTGGAAGGTGGTTCTAGGGCTTCGATTGATGGGGTCTTCGAATTTAGGGATTTTGCAGGGCTGCATTGGTGGTGGTAGTGAGATAAATATACGGTGGTGGTGATACTAATTGCTTACCAGGAGATTTGAAGTTGAAGTTGTTCACAGATCACACAAGTCTATGGGTTTTATGATGAATGTCTCTGGAAGTGAGTGCCTTGCATCCTTATGCGTTACCTGTGGGTTTTTGATAAAGTAGTTTCAAAGACATCTAAAAAGTCACTGCTTGAAACAGAACTTGTTACCGTCGATGGTGTGGGGGGTGGCAGCGGTGGTGGTGGTGGTGGTGGTGTAGGGTGCCGGAAGTGATCGTTTCCGTCGATGGTGTGGGTGTGGCAGTGGTGGTGGTGGTGTAGGGTGCCGGAACTCCATCTAGTATACCAGTAGCCATCAAACTTCTAACATTTGAAGGGAAGCTATTAGGGGCTTCCTTTTTAACCGGTTTCGGTTCCTGAAAGCCACCAAAAGATATGCTATTGGCATTTGATATGTGATTAGGGATTTTGCAGGTTCAATTAGAGATTTTACAGGCTTCAATTAGGGATTTTTGCAGGTGGTCGCCGAAGTTTGCCCCACCACGGGGGTGGTGATGGTGGTTTCAGTTCCAAGTGGGGGTAGGGCAGGACTTTTAGCGGTGGTGTTAGTGGTGATGGTGGTTTCAGTGCCAAATGGAGATTTGGTTGGAAGGGGATGGTGCCGGAGGTATGGGGTTGGGTGGTGCCGGTGGTGTGGGGGTGGCGGTGGAAGTGGTAGTGGCAGAGGGTGGTGGTGGTGGTGAATGTCTCTGTGTGTGTGTATATATATATATATATATTATTTTAATAATTTACAAATGGTCCCTTTATCAGTAAAACGACGACAATACCCTTACTTTTAACAGAAAAAACTAACGGTGTTAGTGACATGGTTCTAATTGAGACAATTAGGTAACCACAAGGACCAAAAAAGTCAAATTGAAACTAATGAACCAAAACCGTTATTTTGACCAAACCACAGGGGCCAAAAACGAAGTTTTGCTCTAATTTTTAACTAGTTATTTTGATCAAATTAAATTCCTAACATAAAAAAGAACTAATCTAAAATGAATTATTTTTTTACAAAAATATCGAGATGAGGAAAAACAAGCTGAGGAAAAAACAAGCTTTCAAGTTTTTATGTTAGTTTTTCAGTTTTTTAAATTGTTATGTTTTTTATTATTTTAAATTTAATGTTTTTTAGTTTTTTTAAATGTAATGTTTTTTAATTTTTATTTAAATTGTTATATAAAATTAATTAAATTAGAAAAAGAAAATGACGTGGCAGTATGAAAATGTGGAACCATTTCCCTCTAACGTGGAGAATGTGGAAAATCTGATGTGGTGCTGACGTGAAGGGGTGTGGAAATGTGGAACCACTCCCCTTGGTCTTAATAAACAAGTAAAATTATGGGACACGTGTCACCTTCTGGTGTATTCTTAGCATGATTTTCCCGCCTCTCTCTCCTATTAAATACTATATTAAAAAAATATATTTATAAATATTTGATATCAATCTAATTATGAATACTTTTTATTTAATTATGGATTGTTATTATATCATTAAACAAATGAATTTAATATGAAATATCATTTATCAATTACATAAAAAAATTAATACCAAGTTATAAAATGTATTACAAATTAACTTAATATAATTTATAACTCTCACGTTAAATTAGTCATATTTTGACGAGTGTAGGTGTTAAAATATTACATTATATTTTATTCAACCCGTGTAATACACGTGATTCTAAAATAGTGTTTTCTATAATACAACTACCTCTTATTAAATATTTACATTCAAAGAAAGAAAACATAAAAGAAAGAAGGTAAAATTGTAAGATCAAAAGTTCTTTGATTATAGGTAAACACCTCATAATTTCTCTATCGTGTAATAAAAAGATATATATATACTTATTTGAAAAATAAACTATTCTTTTATTTAAATTGTTCATTAAAATAAAAGAAAAACTAATAATTCTGAAGTCATATTCAAGATAACCTAACTAAACAATAGAACATACAACCAAACTACTCTATAAAACATTGATGCCTTACCTCTTTATGTTTTCATCTTCCACCCTCATCTTTTTCTAAAGTCTAAACTTGTTCTAGTGACAATCTGTCATCATCGATTTCAAACACAACCAAGTTGTCTTCTTTCGCTTGCAGATGTATTTGGAAATGGTTTACAAAGCTCACACTCCTTTAAATCCTGCAGCAATTAAAACAAGCACCGGTGCTTCATGTAGGGCTGACAATTTTTGACACGGACCTGTAAACATGACACGACACGTAATTAACATGTCCCGTGTTTGACCTTAACAGGTTTTGTGTCTTAAACATGTCGACACGTTAGGGACATGTTAACACTTAACATCCTATTTGCATATAAATTCTAGGCCGATTCTATTAATTAATTTCGCTTTTATGTGTTTTTGTTTTAAAAAGGTTTTGAATTTATTATGTTAATGGAATGTTATGATTGGACTTTTTAAAATTTTATTAAGTTTTGGCATTTTTTTTCTTTTATTACATATGTTATATTTATTCTCTCTTTAAACAGGTCCCTTAACAGGTGACCTGTTTCTAAACAGGTCGTGTTCGTGTTTGGAAAAAATGACACGATTAGTTATCGTGTCGTGTTCGTGTTGAACACAACAAGTCATTTTATTACATATGTTATATTTATTCTCTCTTTAAACAGGTCCCTTAACAGGTGACCTGTTTCTAAACAGGTCGTGTTCGTGTTTGGAAAAAATGACACGATTAGTTATCGTGTCGTGTTCGTGTTGAACACAACAAGTCATCGTGTCTTATCGTGTCATGTCTGACATGTGGATTAAACTACTTTCATAACTAATATGTTCTTTTTTAGAACTGGGTCTGTGTGTCACGAGAAAAAGACAAAGTAACATGATCGATTATCTTTATTTTCTATTTGACCGTAGTAGAGTCTGTATCATATTTTCCATGTTTAACTTTAAATGAAACTACTAATGTTGATAGTTGAACGATTCTTGATCTTGACAATATTGTGTTCTTTTTGTTGTGGCAAAAGCACCAAGGTTGTTTTCATTGATAGTTTTGTTTTCATTGATAGTTAGGCTAGTGGTCTTCTGAATGTGACCATAAAGTGATTCCATGTAAACGTCACGTGGGCAGGAGTTTATCTACACCTCACACACTCACTAAAGGTGTGAATGATCATGTGTGTGTCAGCAAATTATTTAATTATTAATTAATTACTTTTTTAAAATCTAGCCGTTAGAACGATTCTTTCCCTCTTCCCCCATACGCCCAACACCCGTTGCCACCCTCACGATCCCCTCCATCACGCCACCTCAAGACACCGCGTGCGGTGTTCGTAGGCGGGCTGCTGATACTAGTTATTGTGCTATGAAGACACTACACTACAAGAAACAAGGGAATTAGAGGCGACATGATATCATGGCAATATTATAGCTCTCGAGACAGACTCTTGTTGGGATTTGTGAAATCTGACACGAAACAAATATATCATAGAAGTACATATAGATTTTTAAAGTCTTATCTAATCTATAGCTTTGTTTTAACTTATAATGTTTACTTTATTTTGTAGGCTCAAATTGACAATTTGTTTCAAAACTCAGCTTTTAGAGATCAACTCCAAAAATTTATGGGTTCGAACAAGTCAGCAAATGGTGACGACGAAGATGATACCGACAACGGGGGATGGGAATGACGATATGGATTAGCTAGGTATACGGTTTTCATGTACTTTTATGTTTATGACAATATTTTGGACAATATATGGAGTTTTTATGTTTATGTGAACGAAAATATTGAAAACTGAAAATATCAAATTTGCATTGGTATAAATTTGCATTGGTATATATTTAGCAATCTGTAAAAAATTGAAAATAAAACAAAAAACTGTAAAACAGACTTCGGGGCAGTAGGGGCGACAGTGTCGCCACTAAAGGTCAAACAGACCCGGCAAATATAGAGTATTAGTGTTGACATTAGGTGTGACACTATTAGGGGCGATAGAGCAATAGCGGCGACAATAAGCAATAGGAGCGAAGTAATAGCGGCAATATTTGTCACCCCTAAAACTCTGGAATCTTGTAGTGCTAGCTAGGATTCTTGCTCTTTGCTTTGATAATTTTTTATTCTTTGATTAGTCTTTTAAAATTAGTTAATTAACTTTAAATTTAGGAAGGTCATTTTGACGAGAACCCCATTGAAACAACATGACTCCCTCTTTTTCGTTTTTTAGAGTTAATTTATCGTTTTAAGAATGAAATTCAGAAAACACTTTAATTTTTGTTTCACTTTAGGTTTTTAATTAAAAATGTTTAGCCGCCCACGATTCTATTTTTATATTCATATCTATTAGTGGATATCTTAGGTTCAAGTCTCAAGTAATTATTTGAGTTCAGCCAGTGGTTTTTCCAGTTGTAAGTTTCCTTCTGGGTTGGGATTTGATCCGGATTAGTGGGGTAATTGAGCCCGGTCTAGACAATATCTATTTCTCAATAGGATCCTGGTCTGCTTTTCAAAAAAAAAAAAATCCTTTCATTTTTCCAAATTCCAAGTTTAGTGGTGTTAGAGCATTTTCATCACATTTTTCCAAATTCCAAGTTTATTGGTGTTAGAGCATTTTCATCACATTACCAGTAATATCCATCCCGGAAAATATATGGTTTACACGTAATTTGACATTCCAACACATTATCTAAAATGAGGATTAAAATGGGTTGTACTACACGTAGCTCACTCCCATTATTTTTAGTGAATATACCTCTTCCACTACTAATTAATCAGTTATATTATATCTTTACTTTTACCTCTATAAGGAGTATGTTTAGGTTATCCCGATTAAATTTACCGATTCAGTTTCTATTCTCTACATTTAGGTAGTCACTATGGATTCCTCGTATTCATTACTCATTTGTTTATGATTGGAAGAGATAAAGTATAGACTAAATTACAAATTTCGTTTTTTTATAACTATTCAAATAATGGAATGAGTTTTTAAAAATTTTGACTGTCACTCACTTGACAAGAAATGAGAGAACTTTTCAAATATTGAACTCCAGTTAGTCAAAAGGACAAGAAATGAGAAAACTTTTCAAATAAAAGACAATGAGTGAAAGTCAAAATTTTAAAAGATCTATCTCACAATTTGGATAGTTATAAAGGACAAAATTTGTAATTTAATCTAAAGTATAATAAAAATATTAAAAATTTGTTATTTAATTGAATAATGATTGAAAATAGGAAATGAGACATCGAAGATTTCTAAAAGATAAACAAAATTTAAAGATAAGAGTAACTTTTAGCTAAGTTACATGGATGCAGATAAAAAACCAAATATGAATGTTCTAAGGTTTGTTTGCGATTGCGTTTTTGAAATTGTTGGAAAGTGATGTGTCTTATTGAAGGCATCATCACTTTTAATTTATTTCTTTGAGACTTTTTTAAGGTAAAATTCACACAATAATAACTAAGTTTTCTAAGTGTTCCATTAAAGTCACTATTTTTTTTTTGTTCTATCACTTAATTTTTATTAAGCATTCCAATCTTGTATAAGTTTTAATAAATATTAAAAATTATAAGACTAAGTGAGGTAATGTAACATATATATATATATAATATATATATATATATATATATATATATATATAGGGTTAGTTCATGAGAGAACTCACTTTAATGAGAGAACTAGAGAACTACTAAGAAAAGAAGGGGTGGAATTTTAAAGAGCAAGGGTAAAATAGGAACTTAAAATATATAAATCTTTAAACATTTCTATCTTTTGCATACATTATTTTTTTTTTTTTTAAATTGCACCATTAAATCAAGAATTTCTTTATCTTTCATTTGAGTATAAATAACGTTATAAAAAATAAGAATTAACTCGTCGTTTTTTTTTTCTTATTATTTTCAATATTGCATATGTGTAGTATCACCCTAAAAACCTAAACCCCCACCCCAACCAAAAACCTAAACCCCCACCCCACCCCAACCAAAAACCTAAACCCCCCACACCCACCCCCAAAAACCTAAACTACCACACCCACCCCACCCAAAAACCTAAACCCCCCCACACACCCCTACCCAAAAACCTAAACCCCCTACCCATCCTCACCCAAAAACCTAAACCCACCGCACCCACCCCTACCCTCAAAAACCTAACCCTAAACGTAATACTGCATATGTATAGTACCACCCCAAAAACCTAACCCACCCCCAAAAACCTAAACCCAAAAACCCCACCCCACCCCACCCCCCCCCCCCAAAACCTAAACCCCCCACCCACCCTAAAAAAACCTAACCCCCCCATCCAAAAACCTAACCTAAAAGCTAAGCTAAACCTAAAAACTAAACCCTAAGGCTAAACCTACTATTTTTTTGATTTTTTTATTTTTTGAACGAGGACGACGTGGGAAACAAGGTCTCCGAACCACTTTTTTAGTTTTTGATTTATATTTTGAGTTATGATTTTTTTATTATTTTTTTTTACTTTTAAAAAGTAGTTCTCTAGTTCTCTTCCTAAATGTTAGTTATCTTATGAACTTCACCCTATATATATATATATATATCTATATATATATCGTGATTACTATTAGTGATTATGTATTACAAACTAGCTCTAAATAGAATGTAATTGTGTAACATCCTACAATCCCAACTTTTATATTTATGATTGAAATAAAAGAAATAAAGAATGAAAGAGCTAGATAGTAAATAATAAGGGGGGGAGTCTTTTTCCCTTAACCTAGCCGCCACCCTACCCCTATTCCTTATTTCCCACATTTCAAATTTGTGAGAACCAGATGGAGGGAGACGATTTTTCAAGCCACCATTTGCTCCATCATTGTTGAAGGTCGATCGATAAGTAAGGAACACGAGGAATCTAAGCATTTCACGGTATGAAATCAGCCATTATCCCTTTTTTAAGGTTTTTACGGTTTTTGGGTAAAAGTAGGTTTAATCCATATAACTTGTATTTTTACGTATGTAACGACTTAAAAACCTTATATTTGGCATCATGGGTGCTAAACAAATGATCAGACGCTACCCCTGCAAAGTTAGGTTTTTCATGAAATGTTATGAACAAGGTATTCACACGAATACTGCGAGTATTTATACAAGTACTTACTTAGAATACTTGGTATAGTAGGGCGAATACCTTAGGTATTCAAGCGAATACCTAATGTGCATACTCTATGTATTCAGGCGTATACTTTGTGCGAATACTTGCATTTAAACATAGGTTTCACACAATATACTTGTACATATTTGACATAGTTGATAGAGTCCGCAGATTTAATCAGAACTTGGTTGAGGTGCATACTTGTATGTTAATGAATGTTTCATGATGTACACTCTAATGTGCTAATATGATGAATGTAAAATGGTTGTCCTTGTGACAAATGAATGGAAGACGACTACTTATGTAGACAAATGTTAAACGTGTTGGGGTTTCGTGCAAGGGTTTCAAAACTCTTTTAAAACACGCAGCGAAAAAAACAAGCACAGACCAATCTAGGCCGAACCCTAGATCCCCACCAGGAATCTAGATGCAAACCAAATATTCAATAATCAACCATAGGGGGTTTAGGGTTATACCTTTCGCGAATAGGAGACGACATCCAAGTAGTAACATCAAATGAAAATAATCCGGTCGCTAAATACGGGTACACGAACTAAACCCACAACTCTAATCAACCGTACAAAATCCAGATCTCTATCTGGTTTGTCTCCAATGCTCTCGAATCGAGAAACGAGTCTCTTATCGTTTGCTATCGCTTACCATATACGACAACCTATAAGAACGGTACCAAAAAGATTATCCTACGGCACACATGTTGTTGGACTAGGAAGAGATGTCACACCCCGGCCGACGACGGATTATACGCCGGGCTTGACACGGTTGTTCATAAGAACATGATCAACTATTAAAATGCGTTACAATATTTATTCATCATATTAAATATCCGTTACTAGGAAAATAGAAATATATTGTTCAAAATAAAACATAACATAATCAAAACTTGAATTTATTAATACTAGGTCCATAGCCCTAAGTGATCAAGCATGGTCCTCAAACGGGTGCTGATGTGTTGCTAAATATCCCGTGTACAAGAGTCTAATTGACAAGTTTTAAGTGATTAGATTTGTATATCGAGTCTGTTTTATGTGCATTTGGTGTTCTTGAGTGTTACAGGTTTAATATGCTAAGTGAACGGGAAAACACGAGCTTAAAATCAAGAAGATAGTAGCATACACGGGCCCCGGAGAAGTCAAAGTCAACAAAAGTAAAAATTATGGAAAAATGGATCTTCGCGGTACGCGAAGACCAACGGGGAGAAGTTCGCGATACGCGAGGGCTTTGAAAAGCCCACCAGACTATTTTGTCCTTCGCGGCACGCGAAGGATGGCCCAGTGATCTTCGCGACACACAAAGAATGCAATTACGGCTCTTTTTGAGATAATTCCAATTATAAGCCATTAGGGATCCATTGTCAAATTACTTTGCATCTTTTCATCCCAGAGCAGTCCAGAGGTGATTTCTAGAGATAAAGTTCCAATCTTTTCAAGTTTTTGATGCTAGATCGAGTTACACCAATCATTGAAGAATCGACGACGATGTCAATGAGCGGCTAATCTCTTCGTGTCGTTTCCGGGTGTAGGATCTGCTTGTAAGTGATAGACTAGGGTTCATACTTACTTTAGTTTAGCATTCTTGTAATCGTTTGATTATTTGAATTCTAGAATTAGTCTTGATTGATTAAACAGTTTCAGTTTATTGATTTATCGTATGCATCCGTTTTTCGGTTTTCTATCATGAACCATTATGTATATATGATTCGTATTCTGAATTGGTAATTAACTATTGGGTAATTAACTTGTGTCAAGCATTCGGTTTTACAATCGTTGCTCAGTGCAGTCGTTATTTGAATGTTAATTATTTATCAATCTGATTAATGAGTTATGTCTATGTAACTTCCAATAAGTACAAACCAGTAATCACAGAACTTGCAATCTGAACCCGGAAACGATCCGTTTTCTCTTAATAGTTTTTACAAAGTTAAAGTTAATTGCTTTTTAATTAAAATCTGAACAGGTTTTCTAAACAAACACTGTCCACCAATTCCCTGTGGATATGACACCCTACTTCACTATACTATAGTTTAATGTAGCTAGGGATTAGAATAATAAGTGTTTTTGTTTGACCTTGACAACGCGATCAAAATGGCGTCGTTGCCGGGGAATACGTGCTCTTAGTGTTTTAGTTTAAATATTTTGTTCGGAGCTACTAATTGTTTTGGCTAAAAATTATACGAACTAACTTTGTAACCAAATTTCGAGAGTGAGGTAACGTGCTTGTTAAATCTATGAAAGTTAAACAGTAAAATCAACACGTGTGTTTACGAGGAAAGCCCTTGATCCTTGATGATCTCCGGCACAAAACCTCGAGATCCGACTAAACGTTGTTGGAGCACGTTTATGTGACAGACACTCTGGATGTTGTCTTGAGCTTTTGTACTTTACTTTCTGTATTTGTAATTGTATTTAGTATCTGTATGTATTGGTTTATCGAGTTGTAAATGTACATGTAGGTACTTGTACTTAGTGTCTTTGTAGTAGTGCTGTGCGCACTTAGCATGTGCGCAGGACATTGTTCCTGTATACTTAGCAAGTACGCATGCACAAAGGCTGCGTACTTGCTAAGTACGCAGGAGTTAATTCCTGTGCACTTGTTAAGTGCGCATGTAACAGGTCTAGTATATATAGCTGGTCTTGACAGAACTTATGTACGCATTCATTCTGTAACCGGCTGTGATTATCAATAGACGAAGTTTGAAGTATTTCGTGTTGTTGTCGTCGGCTTACTTTGTGTTGCTATATACTCCACCTAGTCACGGGCATTCCGCACCCGGTCAGACTAGTCGCACGCACTCGCACGTAACGATCCGAGACACCCGGGGACCTACAAGTGGTATCAGAGCACTGGCTCTTGATTTCGAGTGTTGTGAGTGTGTTAGGAGCATTTTCGACACAATCTACAGCCTTTTACAAGCAAAAAGTGACCGATTTTGGTGATTTTTGTGATAAAATAGAGGTTGCTCTTGAGTGCTATTTTAGAAGCAAAAATCCTTCAAAATCCGACCTTTTTGTTGTTTGTTTGAGTGTTTTGATCATCAAGGGTTTGTTAGAAACAAGTTTCTAACCTTTTGGCTTGATCAATTTGTTCAAAACTTCAATTTTTTAAGATTTGAGCATATTCCGACCATCGGAAAAAGTTGGTAGAGCAGGTGGATAAAGTGAACTGCGTACTTACCATTTTTAGCAAAAAGTACACTGTTACTGCGTACTTGTTAAGTACGCAAGACCAGTTTGCTGCGCACTTAAATTTTGTTCCTGCGTATTTAAATTTTGTTCCTGCGTACTTACTAAGTACGCAAGAAGAAACTCTTAAGTGCGCAAGACCATTTGCTAAGTGCGCAAGACCATTTCTCAAGTGCGCAAGTTGTGCTGTTTTTCTGATTTTTGTCTAAGTGTTACACCATGGCAAACATTCAGAACTTAAGTAGCCTGTTTAACTATGATAACGAAATTGGGACTCCGCAGAAACCACCAAAGCTGCTAAATGTAAATGATTTTTCAAATTGGAAAGCACGCTTTGAGGAGTACATCTCGTACACTGATTCTTCATTGTGGATACCTTTTCTTGAGGGATATAAGCATCCAACTTATGTGTTTCTTGAAGAAACTGTTCCCAAACCTATTTCCAAGCTAGACGAAGAGGAAAAGAAAGTATATGACCGTGAAAAGAAGGTTCATGGGTCTATTACTATGGCGTTGTCTAGAGATCTTTTTCATAGCATCAAGGGCTATGATAACTCTAAAGATCTATGGAAAGCAATTCAGAAGTGGTTTGAAGGGAACAGTGATGTCAAGAAGAGTAAGAGAGAGCTTATGAGGAAACAGTATGAGTGTTTTAGATACTTGGAGAATGAATCGACTGATGAACTTATTTCTACATTCTATCATCTTCAGATTGAGCTGAAGTCATATGATCTCAAGTATCCTGCTGATGAGTTGGTGGGGAAGTTTCTAGATGCCCTGCCACCCAAGTTTGATATGTATACTACTTTGCTGAGAAAGAACCCAAAGTTCTATGAGATGACTGTTGAAGAAGCAGTAGGCAAGGTTCAGGCACATGATATGAACCTGAGAAAGAAAGAGAGTTCTGGTAGACCTCAAATACAAGATCCTTCCATGTATTTTGGAGTGAACATTACCACAAAGTCATCGGGTTCGGGTATTGCCTTATACCTTGGGAGTCCTCAGGAAGAAGAACATACACTTGGCGGTGGTAATCATACTGGTTTTATTGCATCAGGATCTAGTCAACACCATCAATCCTCATAAAGAAACACTACATCTATTCCTTCAGCCAACCAATCTGCTATTGCTAAGATTGCTGAATATCATGTGGCCCTGTTCTCGTCATGTATGCTTGCTTACGAGAACTTCATTGGTGGGAAGCTTATCGATCCAGAGACCATTGAAGAAGAATTCAAACAGGTGGATCTAGATGACATGGAGGACATGGATATTCAATGGAATATGGCCATGATCTTAAGATGGGCGAAGCGTTTCCTGAACCTAACTGGCAGGAAGTTCATTAGTGGGCATTCAAATGCCAAGGTTGGATTTGATAAATCCAAAGCAAAGTGCTACAAATGTCAAAATTTTGGACATTTCGCATGGGAATGTCAGAAGGATAAAGCACCAGCTTCGGGTTTCACCAGACCGAGCCAGGGAGGCAGCTCAGGAAATCACCAAGGATTCAACAATCAAAACAGCCGCAATCATAGTCAAGGTGGAACGTCCAGTGCTTTAGTGGTTCAGCAGGACGACAACTTTGATTGCGGGGTGTTCATCTGGATGATGCCATTCTTTCACAGACTCAGATGGGTCTAATGGCATAGATTGTTGAAATGATGGAAGCAGAAGAAAGGGAAGCTTCTGTAGCTGACCAGAAAGAATCTACATCTGCAGTTGCACTCATGGCTATTGGAGAAACATCCAACACGTCAACTGAGGTAGATTTTAATTCTTTTGCTGTTATCTCTTGCTCTAAGTGTTCAGGTTTGAAGGAAGAGAATGCTCGACTTCAAGACAAAGTCGAACCCCTTCGTATTGCAGCATTAAGTTATAAGGAAAATGAAAAGCGTTTTAAAGAATCCATTGAAACTCTTAAGAAAGAAAGACATAATTTCTCTATTAAGATCAGTGAACAACAGTTTCATTTGGATGTTGCATACAAGGGGTTGGAGAAAAAGAACACTGAAATTGCCAAACTGCAGAATGAGGTCCTGCAGTTAAGTGGCAAGATTGAGAAGTTGAAAAACTCTCGCTTTGTAGTGGAACACTACGAATCTGTAGTGAGGCTAGTGAATGGTCTGGGCTTAGGTACCAATTCCATTCCTCCACCAGTGAGCGGGAAGTTTGTGAATGGGTTGATTGACATTGATCTGTCATTTCTTGATGAATCCTCAAGCCAGGATGATTCATCAAGCAAGGATGATTCCTCAATCAAGGATGATTCCTCAATCAAGGATGATTCCTCAATCAAGGATGATTCCTCAATCAAGGATGAGTCCTTAAGTAGGGTCAATGAAGGCTCTGAGAACGCCAATCTTGATGGTGTTGACTCAGAGGAGTTGCTTGGTGAGCAGAAAGTTGTGAAAAATATTGTCACTAATCGTGATAATTGTATTTTAACTGAACCTGACACTGTTGAATCAAATGATAAACTCAAATTAATGCTTTATGGAGGATTCAAAACCATTAAGCCAGTGCCAGACATGGATCACTTGGGTAAAATTTTTCCAAAAAACATCGACAAATATTATACTCAAGCTCCCAGTTATGTTCACCAAACAACTATTGGCACTCCAAAAGCTGAATCTTCTACATTCAAAAGCAGAGAACCCTACAGGAGGACTTACCAAGATAAGAGGACCTGCTTTCACTATGGTTTGGTTGGTCACATTCTTGTGAACTGTCCTGATAAGAATCAAGGGAAACGGCCAGTT
Organism: Smallanthus sonchifolius; assembly: GCA_023525975.1. NCBI lineage: Eukaryota > Viridiplantae > Streptophyta > Magnoliopsida > Asterales > Asteraceae > Smallanthus > Smallanthus sonchifolius. The sequence continues at coordinate 1,764,851 of JAKNSE010000037.1, read as the reverse complement.
GTTCATCAACAAGCTGTTTCTCACAAGACACCATCAGTGAAGCAGCCCCAGAGTCCAAAATCAAAAGTGGTGAAACCACCAGAGAAACCTATGGTGAAGCCAAAGACTCCTTCTGAGGCTAAACCATCTGTTCCAAAACGGGAGAAGCAACCTGCTAAACCCGGTGTATCTACCTCTGGTAGTGCATAATCTGGTGAGAAATCTGTGGTGAAACTCTCTAAGCCACAGAGAAGAAGAAGGAACAAAAGGTTAAGAAAACTTGAACAGCAGCTAGCCGGTGGTCAACAAGGTGAAGCTTCCACCAGTTCACCTAAGGTTGAAACTAGCAAGGCTAATGTTCAAAAGGCTAAAAAGAAAAGGTCCTGGACCAAGAAAACCAAAAATTCTAAATCTTCTGATCCTACATCTTCTAAGGATTCACACATTTTTGATACTCATGATTGCGAGTTGATAGAGGTTGTTTATTTTGAGAAAGACAGACGACCCAAGACCACTATGGCTTGGGTCTCCAAATCTAACTAATTTGCTTGTGACTCGTGCAGGGACATTCGAAGGGAGCTATCTTTAACCGTTGGTATGTAGATAGTGGATGTTCCTGGCACATGACAGGAAACATGGCACTGCTTCAAGATGTTAAACCATCCAGAGGCGGTTATGTGGCCTTTGCAGGAGAGAAGGGCGGTAGTATCACTTGTCAAGGCGTGGTTACAAATGGATGCATTGGCTTCGACAATGTCAACTACTGCGAGCAGCTGAAGCATAACCTGTTGAGTGTTTCTCAGATGTGCGACAAAGCATACTCGGTTATGTTTGATAAGTCTGAATGCTTGATTCTCAAGCCTGGTTTCGAAGTTCCTGAAGACTAGATTTTGATGCGAGCACCAAGAACGAACGACACCTATCAGATTGATATAAGCGTGGCAACAGCCACCTCATCAGTTGCTACTTGTTTGCTTACAAAAGCGAAAGAGCTTGACTCAATCTTGTGGCATAGGAAACTCGGACACATTTCTTATCGAAAAATGAATCATCTTGTCCGAAACAGTTTGGTAACCGGGGTTACTAAGCTGAGATTTGCCGTTGCAGATGACTGTATGCCTTGTAAAAAGGGAAAACAGCATCGGAAATCTCATAAGCCCAAGCTCCAAAACTCCATTGATACCCCTTTGGAACTCCTTTACATAGATTTGTTTGGACCCATAAGTATCAGGAGTATTGGAGGTATGTCATAATGTCTAGTTTTAACTGATGATTTCTCACGTTTTTCTTGGGTGCATTTCTTAGGTACAAAGGACGAGACTGCTGAAATTCTTCAATACCTGATCTTGAGCCTGGAATCTTTATGCAAGCCGAAGGTTAGAAGAATAAGGAGTGAAAACGGAACTGAGTTCAAGAATAATATGATGGAGTTTTTCTGTCTCAAGAAGGGTATTCATCACGAATTTAGTGCCCCCGTACACACCTCAGCAGAACGGAGTTGCAGAAAGGAAGAACAGAACCTTGATCGAGACTGCAAGGACAAAGCTGTCAGATGCAAAGCTTCCTGTAACTTTCTGGGCAGAAGCAGTAAATACAGCTTGTCACGTCTTGAACAGAGTTCTGGTGGTTAAAAGGCACAACAAAACTTGTTATGAGCTGATCAACAATCGACCTCCAAATCTTGATTACCTAGTCCCCTTTGGTAGTCCCTGTTGATTATTGCTACAATACAAGGATCGCAAATCCAAATTTCATGCAAAAGCGGTAGAAGGCATCTTCTTAGGATATGTTACCAACTCACCCTGCAAGAGAGTATACAATATAGGAACACGTTCAGTTGAAGAATGGTTCGAAGTGGATTGCAGTAAACACAGTACTCCACCAGAACCTACAAGTCCAGCATGGGGATACGATTATGATGCTCTATTCAAGTCTTTTAACCTTCCTGATCTATCTGCCGAAGATGCCGCCCAAGTGTACGAAGTCTTTAATGGCGGTGATGACTCCAATTTCTCCACTCGTGCCACTGTACCAATTGTAATTTCCGATTCGAATGCTGCATCTGCATCTGGAACTCGTGCAAGTGATGACGAGGAAGTTGCTCATGTTGATGGAAATGACGCTCCAGCTGATCCTAACACTTGTGTAGGAAATGAAGCTCAAGTTGATCCAATCAACATTGAATCGTCTTCATCCGGTTCACATGATACGGGGGAGTTAAGCACGAATCTAGATACAAATCTCCAGGAACCGCATGTACTAGAGACGAGAGTGTATAAGAATCATCCAACTGACAACATTATTGGTGATCCTCATGCCGGTGTTCAAACTCATAATAGAACCATTGCTGTGAACACAAGTCTGTATGCTGAGATACTTGACACTGGTATCAAGGAAACATGTTTGCATGCTGCATTCGTATCCCAATTGGAGCCGAAGAATGTGAAAGAGGCTCTCGCTGACAACTGCTAGATGAGGCTATGCAAGATGAGTTGTCTCAATTCCAAAAGTTGTATGTGTGGGATTTGGTTGATCTTTCAAAGGGTGTGCATCTAATTGGAACCAGATGGGTGTTCAAAAGCAAGACGGACGATCGACACGTTGTAGTGAAGAACAAAGCAAGTTTGGTTGTTCAGGGTTTTTATCAGCAAGAGGGCCTGGATTACACTGAAGTATATGCGCCAGTTGCTAGACTTGAGGCCATTCGACTGTTTCTGGCTTATGCCTCATTCGTTGGTTTCAAGGTCTATCAACTTGATATGAAGAGTGCTTTCCTGTATGGAAAAGTTCATGAAGAGGTCTATGTCACTCAACCTCCTGGCTTTGAAGATCTGCATAATATCGATAAAGTGTATAAACTAGATAAAGCACTTTATGGTCTTCATCAAGCACCTCGGGCATGGTATGAGACTTTATCAAAACATTTATTGTCCAATGGTTTCGATCGTGGACAGATTGACTCGACCCTCTTCATTCAGAAAGAAGGAGGTGATATTCTACTTGTGCAAGTATACATTGACGACATTATCTTTGGGTCTACCAACGAAGAGATGTGTAGGGAATTTGAAAGGGTGATGAAGTCCAAGTTTGAGATGAGCAATATGGGTGAACTGTCATTTTTCTTGGGTCTGCAAGTGAGTCAAAGGGAGGATGGCATGTATCTACATCAAACTAAGTACGTACAGGACATTTTGTCGAAATACAAAATGAATGATTGTAGTACTTACGGCACACTGATCCCAGTCAATCACGGTTTGCATCTAGACAGAGATGGAAAGGATGTGGATTGTAAATTGTACCGTGGGATGATCGGTTCTCTTATGTATCTCACAGCTTCAAGACCCGACATAATGTTTGCTGTGTGCTTGTGCTCGAGGTTTCAGTCACAACCGAAGGAATCTCACATGATAGATGTCAAGAGGATCTTCAGATACCTGAAAGGGAAACCCCGATTAGGTCTTTGGTACTCTAAGCAGCAGTCATTTGAATTCAAAGCCTACATCGATTCTGACTACAGCGGTTGTAATCTCGATAGAAAATCAACCTCGGGTGGATGTCAATTCTTGGGAGACAGGCTGGTCTCCTGGCAGTGCAAGAAGCAGTCAACGGTGTCTGTCTCCACATGTGAAGCAGAGTACATTGCTGCCGCAAGTTGTTGTTCTCAAATATTGTGGATCTAGCAGCAATTGAGAGACTATGGCTTAAACTACACTGGAACCCCCTTGTTCATTGACAACAACGCCACCATGTCTATCACAAATAACCCGGTGAAACATTCCAAAACTAAACTCATTGAGATTCGTCACCACTTCATCCGTGATTGTGCTGAAAAGCAATTAATTGAACTTGTAAAAGTTCACACGGATGACAACTTTGCTGACCTTTTCACTAAGGCGTTTGATCGAACCCGTTTTGAACATCTTGTCAACATGATAGGAATGTTCAATCCTGAGTGAAAACTTGTTTTTCAAAATCAAAACATTTTCTTGGAAGTTAACTTTTATTTCTTTTATTTTTTGTAAAGTTTGTTTCTTTTTCAAATCATTTCAGAAAAATCCAAACAAAATAGAAAAACCGAGAAAATTTTAAGGTCATTTGAAGAAAAGAGGAAATGATAGCACATCAGTAATGATCTAAACGTCTTAGATTGCACATATGGGAAATGATTGCGTCATGCTTACTTAATTGTTTAAATTATTTGACCTATTAATCTGCTTATTTACAAGTAATTTGAATTGTCAGTAGGCTATAAGCGTCTTTGAATCATTAGTAGTGTGAAAATTAAATCAATACTACAACTATGACTTGAACCCATGTTTGCTAGTGTGTGTGTGCGTAAAAGGATGCAAAAGATCACTATCAGATATAGGATATAAGATTTTGACAAGTATTTTCTTATGAGACCAGTTTCGGGTTAGGTCGTTAGCACAATTACTGCGGTTCATCTCATTGCCCATTATCACAAGTATGCAATGAGAGATGGAATCAAGATATGTCTTGACATTAACCGTTGAGCATATATTCACCCTTGAATCATTCCTGGTTCATTGAAATCAAATCCAGATAAAAGTTGGATCTCCCTACTGAAATCCTCAGACACCATATTCATTATCCTGAATCATCATTCCGATATTCACTGATGAAATCATATGAAACCAAGAAAAATGAATCGCTCGATTCTGAATCTTCTGATTCCTGATAATCCTTATGGATTCTGCTTGATTTTTCTGTGCTAATTGATGTAACTTCATTCTGGAAATTTAGAAAATCATTGGAAAATTCTTAGATGCCTTAAGAAAGTGCACATTTAAATTCATGTAGCATAATTGTGGGATACACGTTGTATACTTATAATTATTACCTTAACACACAAGAACGTGATACTAAGATGCTTATGGTTTCAAATCTTATAATATTGCCAACTTGAATTACTTGTTTATGTTGCTTATTACGTATGAATAAATAGTAATCCATGACATGATCCCATATTCTTTGATGTTTATATTGTATCATTTTTGCTTAAAATAGTCTGATATGATCCTCTGCTCATGACTTTGATAAAAAATAGCTTGTGTGTATATACTTGCATATCTTTATTTAGAAAAATATCAAAAAGATTTTAAGTTTGTGAACAGTTTAATTTTTTCTGTACAGTTTATCAAACAGTTAAGAAAAACCAAAAATATTTGTGTTTAACTTCCTTGAATTGCTTTTGAAACCTCTAGATTGAATGTTCATATCCGGTTTGCTATTTGACTTAACATTTCTTCATAATTTGAGTTGATTTCTGAGCATGCTAAAGGTTCTAGGTACTTAGTTAAGTGCTGCCCAAGTGTACAAGTGTTAACCCTTGCGCACTTAGCAAGTACGCAAGAGATAACTCCTGCGTACTTGTTAAGTACGCAAGACATAAACCCTGCGTACTTGCTAAGTACGCAGGAAGGGACACTTGAAAATTTTCTAATTCTGGAAACTTGTTCAATGTGAATGTGATATACCTTGTGATGTTTATTCAATTCCAATGAGTCTATTTGTTCTTATAGTGTTCATTGTGTGTTCTTGCAGTGATGGCTCGTGCATTTACCAGTGAGTTCAATCTTCTTCTTCTTACAAATCCATAATGGAAGGGTGCTGCACTTTAGTATAGAGAAATTGTAGACTTTCTGAACCGTTCCAAGATCTGATATGCCATATCTGCTGATCCCATTGTCTTAAGACCTTATCTGGAACAGTTCTGGGAGACAGCTGATCATGACTACACGGTAACCCCAAACGTCATTAGGGCTACTGTGGCGGGTCATGATATTGCTATCTCTGAAGACACCATCAGGAGAGTCCTACAGTTCAGAGATCTAGCCACCGACCAAGTTACTTATCCTGATTACTTTGTGGATGGGTGCTGGAGGCAAAGAATGGGGTATGTTGGTGCTAGAGACTATGCCTCATACAAGAAGATGTGGTTATTAGACCAATGGAGGTACTTTGCCCACGTCATAATCATGTGCATCTCGTCACGAAAAGCTGGAAAGGATGCCATGGGTCACGACTTGGCGGCTGCAATGATTGGGTTATCTCTCAACAAGGGATACAATTTCTCCAGATACATCTACAAAGCCTTAATCGATCAGATTAATACGGCGGAGAGATTTAGATTGTTGTTGTACCCACGATTTGTACAGCTTCTGATAAATGATGCATTGCCAAACCTTCTAGCAATTGGTGAAAGATTGCAGGTCAAGACGGTGGCCAAGAGAGTGTTTTCCCAATTCCTCATCCCAGGCAGTGTAGAACCTACCCCTGAGCACACTCCTCTCTTTGGCCACTTAATCAACGAAGCGTATGTGGCCCCTCTAGATCTAAGATGGTTTAGTGCCGAGTCGGAGCCTGAACTGAGAGAACACTCAGATGAACAAGTAGAGGAGGAAGAAGAAGGCGATGAAGAATCTAAAAGTGATGATTCTAGTGATGGTGGTGATGAAGAACAACAAGGAGGAGATGGTACTGAAGGGTCAGATTCTGAAGCTACTGAATCTGATTCACCTGACTCTGATGATGCACCAGATCAAACACACCCAAGAGGATCGACAAAGGTTTCCCTTCCCGAGTCATCCTCAAAGAGATAAAGAAAAAACAGTACCAGCAGCGAATATGAACCCGATTCTGATTCGGATGCTGAATTACAAAGACAGAGAAGAGAGAGAAGTGTAAATCTTCGGGGGGATAGACGTATTGTACCTATCCTTAGAGAGGCAGTGAGTACTACATCACTGTCTATTTCAACTTCCAGCCCGTTACAGCAGCTACAGCAGCGGAGGGAGCCACAGGTTACTGTTGAGTTGGCTACCACAACTGTCTCGGAGGCGATGCCCGAGATTGTGTCCCTCCCGCTACATTCTGCCGAACCAGTGATGGTATCGACTCCAATTCAAACTAATTTGGTCACCATCACCCCAATCACAACTGCAACCACTACCATCCCAACTATCATTCCCACAACCACCTTACAACCGATCAGTCAACCCTTTGAGTATGGTGATTTTACTCATGGGTTCGACATTAATGAGATCTTTACCTTCGCCACCCATACAGCTGAAGCCTCATCGTCCAGGGGTCCTGATTCTCGTGATGCAAGGATTGCCACTCTGGAGACTCAAGTAGCTGGTCTACTTGAAATGGTACAAAAATCAAGGGAGGAGTCTGATAAACAGCAAGGTCAGATCAATTCTTTGATTGATGAAGTAGCCGCTTTAAACAAACAGAAGAAGGCTGATGAGCTTCAAAGAAAATAGCATGAGGTGATGGTCAAGTTGGTGTGTGACTTGACCAACGCGCTTGCTGCTCAGGGGGAGAAGACAAAGGAATTATTAAAGGAGAAGGAGGTTCCATCCAAGCCTAGCACTGATGAGGCGTGTCACCTAGTTGATCTGACTAAGGATGATGACACAGACAAGGATCCTGAATCCGGTCCTAGTGGAAGTTGTGAGCAACAAGCGCTAGCTATTGTTCCTATCTCAACTGTGCCTATGGTTGAGGGGGAGTCTGCTCAAGGTGATGTGTCAGGAAGTGGAGGTGATACTGGAAAGTCTGTGGCTGATGTTCTTCATGACCTATCTGATGAGGTCATTTTAATGATTGAGCCAGACTATTCCAAGGAAACTCAGATCGATGCTCTCAGCAATCTAGAAGAAGGAGAGATCGAGTCTGATGATGAATGGGATGTGGAAGATGAGGATGTGATGGTGGAGTTTCCTAAAAGAGAAGGTGAAGGAGTTTACGAGCTTGAGGATGGAGAGATTTTTGAGGCTCCAGCCTTTGAAGCCAATACTAACACAGGTTCAGTCGAGACTGAATTCGTTGCTGAGGCTAGTGGTGCAGCAACCTCGACTGAAGCCTCTCCCACCAAGCCCCAACCTGTTGATCCTGAAGCATGGAAGAGTAAATATCCTTGCAGATGGTTTACTAAGGATCAAGCTCCTGTCTGGCAAAAGACATCCATAATAGACAAACATGGAGCTACAGGTATGATCTTGTCTGTCAAGTTCGACGACGACAAGAAGTTGTTCGCCATCAAAAGAGCTGGTGGGGTTCATTACTTGAAACCCACAAGCGAGGCGTTCAGCTCCCTGCCGAAGTACGATCTGGTGTATCTTGCAAACCGAGAGCTGCTGGGTAATTCTATGCACGTAGTAGTAATGGGTTTGTGGGATACACTACAACGAGAGGGAAGATCTGGAAATTTCAAGGTGTTTAAGCCTCAAATGCCCAAGAGAGTCCGGGATAAGACTGTCAAACATCCCGTGACTAACAGAAGCCTAAAGAAGCTGGTTTACAAGCTAGTGCTATTTGAAACCAAGATACCCTTGAGCAAGTTATCTCAGGATATCCTTGGCAACATATGGTACTGGTACGTAGATCCTAAGACGGGCGAGGCGGTGGTGATGGGAAGAGTAAGGTCCGAAAGCGGATGCTTGGAGCCAAAGGAGCTGATCAGGGTTTTTGATGAAATCACTTTCATCAACTTCTCTGTGAAATATCTGACGGCTCTCAATGAGAGATACTGCATCTACACGGACGAGTGGACGAAGCTTCAAGCATCAAGAAACGACAAGCTAGTCAAGTTCTGTCTTGACTACAAGCTGAAGATGGGAAGCTAGAGCTGCAGAAGGTTGAAGACCGAAGATAATCCAGAGCTGTTGTCAAGGGGGAGTTTGTTGGAGCACGTTTGTGTGACAGACACTCTGGATGTTGTCTTGAGCTTTTGTACTTTACTTTCTGTATTTGTAATTGTATTTAGTATCTGTATGTATTGGTTTATCGAGTTGTAAATGTACATGTAGGTACTTGTACTTAGTGTCTTTGTAGTAGTGCTGTGCGCACTTAGCATGTGCGTAGGACATTCTTCCTGCGTACTTAGCAAGTACGCATGCACAAAGGCTGCGTACTTGCTAAGTACGCAGGAGTTAATTCATGCGCACTTGTTAAGTGCGCAGGTAACAGGTCTAGTATATATAGCTGGTCTTGACAGAACTTATGTACGCATTCATTCTATAACCGGCTGTGATTATCAATAGACGAAGTTTGAAGTATTTCGTGTTGTTGTCGTCGGTTTACTTTGTGTTGCTATATACTCCAACTAGTCACGGGCATTCCGCACCCGGTCAGACTAGTCGCACGCACTCGCACGTAACGATCCGAGACACCCGGGGACCTACAAACGTCGGGCTGCCTTGTTGACTTGTATTAAACTAAAATTATCGAGTACAAAGAGAGCAAAAAGATCGTAGGCTAAGTGTTACAGAAGTTGCGAGTGTGTTGTTGTGTGTTCCTATATGATCAGATTGCTAATTAAATATACAAGTTATCTCCAACTAACTATCCGAGATTTTAGCTCTTGAGTCTATCCTTCCACATGACCGTTGCAAGTTGATTCACACGTATTCCACAAGTGGTCCACGTCCATTGAGCGAGTCTTCAGGCACGTATTAGTTCTCAAATGCTTCACCTGCGATTAATAGAATAATAGACAAGTAGCCGTTAGTAATATTCAGGATACTGACCTTATCGGGATACCGGATCCTGGATCACGCATTACTCAGGATCCTGCTCTGAATTTTAGACCCTTTGATCCCAAAACCAGAGCTGATTTTATGTCGGAGAGCTGGGTTTGTTTTCCTTATTTTTCATTTTCTCTTGGTTTCACTTATCCGTTTCCCCCTCTTACCACTGATTTCTTCCAGAAGAGTGGTCTTAGCTATGCCCAAATCATGCCTATGGTTTGGAGAACTCTGCACACCCTGGAATTCTTGATTCAACATCATGCCATAGAGTTTTCTGCTTTGGAATTAGCCCATGTTTACAACCTTAGAAGCCATGGTTCTTCTTGATTTCTATTTCAAATCAAAACCGGCATGACCCACCTAATCTTGAAAACAACTCAGAATGACTCAAACTGGAAAAATAATTTCTTTTTCATGAGTAGGGATTCAATTCCTGATGGGGATAAGTTGCCAATCAAGTGGATTGTGAAGGGTAGGACTCTATCTTGTAGGATCTTTGGTACTTTGATATTCAGGATATTGATTCTTAATTTTTTTATTTCAGCACTGAAGTTTGATATCCTTGCTCCTCCTTCTCCGGACACCGCTAAGAAAGTTGCTGCTTTTTTCGGCTTTGAACCCATCGAGCGGACTTTCAAGTTTAAACTTTCCCAAGTTGAGGTTAATTCAGAAGCTTCTTTCTCCGAGTCAACTATATCTGGTAAGAAAGACAACAACATTTTCTCTTATTGGTTATAAACAATAAAAATAAATTAACCTGTTCTTTTGAAATAGGTGCACGAAGAGCTGGTTCTAAGTTTGCTTTGGAAGATATTGACAACATGGTTTCCAAGGGCAAAGTTATCAAGAAGGAGGTCCAGCCGAACGTTACTTTAACAGCTAAACCGTTTGCTTCCAGACCTGAACCTTCCACTGCTAAGCTATCTTCCAACAAGAAACGAAAGATCTCTAATCCCGCCGACTGTCCATTCAAGAATACACAGACTTTGTTGATGCTCACAGGATCCTGCATAATCTCGGTCATTTGGTAAGTAATGTTTATTATCCTGAATGACAGGATTAGCCCTGCATATTAATTAATATGTTATGTGAAACAGGCTCTGAACAAGATGGCTACGTTCCACAATCAACTCTTAAAAGAGTTTGACGTGAATAAGCTGAAGATTGTGGAACTGCAGAAGAATGAAGCTTTCAAGGATAAGAATATTTTCGATATCTCGAAGGAACTTGCCCAGGTTAAAGATGAAATGCAGGAGATGCTTCTTCAACATGCCCGGGATGTTGACGAGTCTAATGAGCAAGCCAAAGCTTCCGCTGCTATTTCTATCTTCCAGTCTAGAATCAAGATGGTCAAGGAATCCGAGGACAAAGATTTTGACAGGAGCACTTGGGATTTTGAAGAGTGGAAGAGGCTGGTAGCTGAGCTGGGAGGAGAATTGACATCGGAAAAGGATGAAGGGAAAGTGGTGGCTGAGGATGAGGTTCAAGGTTCAGCAAAGGTGGCTGAGGAGCATGATGCTGAAGGTGCAGGGAAGCAGGTTGATCAGGGCAATGAAGGTAATAATGCCTAGGCCCGAGCCCTGATGTTTATGGTTTAAGTATGAATGCCTTTAGTTTGTTGACTTTCGAACAATTTAACTTTTTTAGCTATTGGGATCCCGGTATGGGATAGACAATTGGTTGACTTATGTCCTGGGTGGATGGATCCTGTTTTGGATGAAGCCCGGGACACTTTCTATTTTCTGCGTGACTAATGTTAGTATCTTTTGACTATTCTGCATGATTGCCATGGTTTCGAATGCGTTTATAGAAAATTGAGATTTATTTTAGGAAAAATAGATTTAAGTAGGTCTTTGGGGTTTAGGATCCTCAAGAATAATTTATCAAACTTAGGCTTATGAAAATATAGTTTAATTCGATAAATAGAGCAAATCGTGACTTAGTCAAACAAATTTTGATTCTACCTTTAATGATAAATCAAGAAAGAACCTTGAGTATTGAAATAGATACGCATACCAGAACTTTGATGAATATTTTAAGAATTGTTGTAACCTCGAGTTGTCCCCTGTGTATGTTTGCCAATCATGTTGTATAATCAGTAGTAGAACTTCAAGATTCGTTTGAATCTTCGATTTGATTATGAGTCTTGAGTTAGCATATCAATGCTAAACACTTGATTTAATACACAAGTATTAAACATCTGTGAAAAGTTTTTTATAAGCGTGGGCTAAGCCAATAAACGTGGGCCAAGCCAGGGAACGTGGGCCAAGCCAGTGAACGTGGGCCAAGCCAGAATCTGTGTTAGCATGAAAGTGCTAAAAACCTTTGGAGTAACACGTCTGTTACTATCTTAGAGAACAAGTTATAGCCAACAGTGATGAAATTGTCAGCCATTTTTACATGGACTGGTCGCACCACCTTGAACTATACTCGAATATCGTGCGCTACTTGCGGAGTGTTTAAACTCAATTCGTAGAAAGGTGAAAACCTTTAAACCTTAGAAGGTATGCAGGATACCTTAACGTAGGAGAGATGGTCAATCTTTGTCTTGTGTCAGGATCCCTGGAGATACTTCCTGCAAGACATGAACTTTTGGCTAACCAATAAGCACCCTTACCTGCTTCTGAATCAATCAAGTATGGACATTCCCATTTTGGTGCGAGCTTTCCGTCGCTAGGATTGGTAGTATTCTGGAATGCTTTTCTCAATACAAGATCACCAACTTGAAACCTCCTGATCCTTATGTTTTTGTTGTATGATCTTGCTATCCTTTGCTGATAGGCTGCAATGCGAACCTTGGCAAGGTATCTGAGTTCATCAATGGTGTCAAGATCAGTGGCGAGAGCTTCACTGTTGTTTTCCAAAGTCTGTAGACTGGTTCTGGCGGTAGGGATAACCATTTCTGTTGGGATCATTGCTTCGGTTCCAAATACTAAGGAGAATGGCGTTTGACCCGTTGCATTCTTTGCAGTTGTTCTGTCTGCCTAAAGTGCAAATGGTTGCTCTTCAGCCCATTTTCTTTTCTTTGCTCCCAATATTTTCTTGAGATTGTTTATGATGATCTTGTTGCTGGATTCTGCTTGTCCATTGGCTTGAGGATGAATAGGGGTGGAAGTTATCATCTTGATTCCCCAACTAGCACAGAAGTTGGTTGTTCTTTTGACAATGAATTGAGATCCGTTATCACATATTATTTCTGCCGGGATCCCGAATCTCGTCAGGATATTGCGCTTGATGAAGGATATAACTTCCTTTTCTCTGACTTGAACAAATGCTTCAGCTTCAATCCATTTGGAGAAGTAGTCTGTCATTGCTAACATAAATACTTTTCCTCCTGGTGCCTTTGGGAGCTTGCCAACTATATCCATTCCCCATTTCATAAATGGCCAAGAAGAAATAATTGGGTATAAGGGTTCTGCTGGCTGGTGAAGGATGTTGCTATGTCTCTGGCATGCATCACACTTTTGGGAATAGTCCATGGCATCTTTCCTCATGGTTGGCCAATAGTATCCTGTCCTCAGGATCTTTGAGAAAAGTGCTCTGCCCCCGATGTGATTTCCACAATCGCCTTCGTGTATATCTTTGAGGACTTCAAGTGCTTCAGGATCTTCTAAACATTTCAAATAAGGACATGCAATAGATTTTCTGTACAAAACACCATGTAATATTATAAAATGAGATATTCTCATGCGAAAAGCCCTGTGATTCTTTTCATCTTTTGGGAATTCACCATCCTGTAAATATTTTATAATAGGTGGGATCCAGGATCTTTGGCTTGGCTCGAGATCCCGAGTATCTGCTTCTTCAGCTTCTGTATTGGATACTTCGTTTTTCTTTTCAGTTGTTGGACTCAGGATATGTATGATTGGTATCGTGGTTCCTTCCGGTATCTTTAGATCCGAAGCGAGATTTTCTAAGGCATCAAATTCAATATTGTCTTCTCTTGGTACCTGTGTTATACTAAATAATTCGAATTTCACAGATAATTGTTTAACTATTTCAAGATATTTGATTAGCCTTTCGCCCTTTGCTGCATACGAGCCATTGAAATGGTTAGTGATCAATAATGAATCCACATATACCTGAAGATACCTGATCTTCATATCGTAAGCAAGTTGTAATCCTGCTATCAGCGCCTCGTACTCTTCCTCGTTGTTAGTTACCTGGAATTCACAACTTACTGACTGAGGTAGTATGTCCCTTGTGGCGATTTTAGTATGATTCCTAGACATGTTCCTCTTATATTAGATGACCATCTGTGAATAAAATCCACGTATCCTTAGATTCCTCTTGTTGTTGGACTTCAAGATCTGCTTCTTGCTGGATATCACTACTGAAATCAGCCACAAAGTCTGCTACTGCCTGAGACTTTATTGTTGTTATGGGTTCATATATGAGGTCGTATACGCTGAGTTTGACTGACCACTTAGCCATTCTTCCAGACATTTCTGGCTTTCTAAAAACACAGTTAATTGGATAGTTAGTCTTAACATGTATAGCATGAGTTTCAAAATAATGTCTAAGTTCAGTAGATCCCATTATTAAAGCTAATATCAATTTTCTAAATGAGAATACCTAGTTTCTGTCGGAAGTAAACTTTTACTTACATAGTAAACCGGATGTTGTTGACCTTCATGATCTTTAACTAGGACAGCACTTACAGAGTGTCTGGATACTGCTAAGTATAAGGATAATGGCTCGCCGTCTTCAGGCTTCATTAATAGAGGAGCTGTGGACAAATACTCCTTTAATGATTGGAGTGCTTGTTCATGCTTCTCTTCCCATTCGAATCGTTTATTTTTCTTTAGGATATCGTAAAATTCTTTACATCTCTCGGAGAATCTTGAGATGAATCTGTTGAGTGCTTCTACTCTGCCAGTTAGCCTTGAGGCAGGCCTCTATCCCTCTTTTTGTCACCATATATCCTAAAAATTTTCCTGCCCCCACTCCAAAGTGGCATTTGGAAGGGTTAAGCTTCATGTTATAATGATCCAGGATATCCAATGCCTCTTCAAGATCCCTATGATGATCTTCAGCTTTCTTTGATTTCACCACCATGTCATCAATATAAACTTCCATGGTGTCCCCAAGTTTGTCTTTGAACATCATATTTACCAGCCTTTGGTATGTAGCACCTGCATTTTTCTGACCAAAGGGCATAGCAATATAACAATAGATACCTGTCGGGGTCATGAAGGCAGTATCCTCCTGGTCAGAGGGTTCCATCTGGATCTGTTGAAATCCTGATGAAGCATCCATGAAGGTTAACATCTCGTGTCCTGCTGTAGCATCAACCATTGAGTCTATGTGTGGTAGAGGGAAGGGATCTTTCGGACATGCTTTGTTTAAGTCTGTGAAGTATACATAGACTCTCCACTTCCCATTTTTCTTCTGGACCACAACTACATTAGCTATCCATCTTGGGAATTTTACTTCCCTTATTATTCTTGCTTTCAATAGTCTCTCGACTTCTTCTTGAATGACTGCATTTCTCTCTGGAGCGAATTTTCTTTTCTTTTGGTGTATAGGCCTGAAACTGTTATCAAGTCCTAATTTATGTGTAATAATGTCTTTAGAAATACCTGTCATGTCTTCATGCTTCCAAGCAAAAGTTGAAGTTCTGCTCTTTAGTAACCTTACGAGGCTTTGTTCAATATACTCGGGGATATTGGTTCCAATAAGCACCTTGACGTCAGGATCCTCCAGACTCAAGGATAATTCTTTAACATCCTGCTCCTTGGCTTCCAGGACGTCTTGGCTTGTTTCTTTAATTGCTATGCTTGCCTGGTCTTTGGCGAAGCTTTCATTGAAGAAGTGTAGCAATCCTTTGTATCTTGCTGATCGCTGTTGATTTTCACTACCCCCAAAGGGGTTGGCATCTTGACACATTGGTGATACGTTGAAGGTATCGCTTTCATGTCGTGTATCTAGGGTCTCCCTAGTATAATATTGTAACAAGACAAAGAATCGATTATGCAAAAATTTTGTATAGTGTTTACCCCTTCGATATATATCGGAAGCTTTATCTCCCCGACTGTGTTTTTGACTTCTCCGGTGAATCCTACTAGTACTGCAGACTTGGAGATGATTTCAGAATCTGGGATACCCATCCTTTTTAAGACATCATGCTGAATTATGTTCACCGAGCTTCCTCCATCGATCAGTATCCTTCACATGAAGTGATTTGCAACATATAGGGTGATTACCAGGCCATCATGATGAGGATCTTGCACGCTATCCCTGTCATCTTCGTTGAAGGAGATTACCTTCTCTTATGTTAAACTGGAAGTTCTGATGGGTCTGTTACCTTTCTCTGTTTTGGCCTCTTTGGCATTCCTCTTAGTTGCAGAATAAGAAGTACTACATATGTCAGAACCACCAGAAATAAAACCTATTACCTTAGCGTCGGGCGGCGGAGATTTGGCTCTTTGTAGGATTTTGTCATGATCCCTGACTTGCTTCTTTCCTCTGCCTAGAAATTCCTTAAGATATCCCTTGCTCAAGAGATAACTTATCTCTTTACGTAGAGCAATGCAATCCTCAGTGTTGTGTCTGAAATCTTCATGGAAGGCACACCATTTGGATTTGTCTTTGCCCCCAGTAGTCTTTTCGAATTTACGGGGCCACCTAGCTTTATCTCCAAGATCCTGCATGGCATATAACAAACCAGTTGTATCAAGTGAAAAAAAATATTCACATAACTTATGTAGGTCCCGATAGGGTCTACGGATCGATCTCTGCTGTAAAACACGCAATACGTACACGAAGTGCGGAATCCTAACGTATACGTACGTCTCGAATACTCACACACACGATACAATCACACGCAAGACGAGATATCATAAAAATCTTCTTGTATTCACTCTGTAAACCGTACACACGTAGTAGTTCCAGAATTACAGATCTCTACAAATGAGAACAACTACTGCACTATTTATAGGCAATACTACTGGTATAGGCGAACTTATCATGTTCGCCAACATTAGTTCAGGCGAACTTGTTAAGTTCGCCACAACTAGATCAGGCGAACATGCTAAGTTCGCCTGTGCAAACTTAACTAATTACAAGACAAACATTCAAAACATAAACATAAAGACTAATCTATTACAAAGGCTTGCTGTCACATAAAATGCTCCAACAGACTCCTCCTTGACAACAGCTTGGTCTTTATCTTCAAGTCTTGTTCTTCCAATTCTTCGGCAATGAGCTCCCTGCACAAATTCTGTGTTTCAAACAAACATACAACACCTTCTTGTACTACAAAGCCTGCTCTCTACTTTCATCTGTGTACATGATCTCTCTACGTTTCAACATCTTCTGATCAGACCTTGAGAAGTTAACAAGGTTTATAGCATCAAAGAACTTCACTATAACCTTGCTACTCATATCTTCTATCATTGCTTCGCCCGTATAGAGATCCACATACCACCATTTGAGATTATTCAGGCAATCATATGAGATTAGCTTCAATGGAATCTTCGGTACTGATCTCACAGGCTTGAACTTGTATCTCCAAATCACCTTTTGAGTAACTGGATCAACTTCTTTGATTCTCTTGCCTTGTTGAGGTTTCAGCTTCACATATTTACCCGATCCACCTTCAGTTCTTATAAGTTTAGCTATTGAGTCAGCTATTCCATCATTTGATATGTTAATCAAGGGTTTAGTTGATAACCCATTGACTTCACATCTCGGTAAAGAATTAAAGTATTTCAGCCTTGGCTTCAGTTACTGAAGCCCATCTGACCTTTTCAAAGCAAACAGCTTGAACTCAGCTTCATAGAACCAGCTAATAACCCTTCCAGAGCATCTCTCTTTGTTCACATATCTCTGTTTTTAAACTGGTGCAGGTGGAGAGACTGGAAACTTAGTTCTCCAACTCTTCACCATCTCTTCCCACTGTTCCTTCGTCATCCCTGTATTATTATACATTTCAGTATCTTCAGGCAAGCTCTCAGTAGTTTCAGGGTTTTGTTTTTCTAGATTAGGATCAGACTCTTCAGATTCTGCAACACCCTCTGACAAATCTTCAGGAATTACATAATCATCAAAGACACCCGCATCAATCAATCCATTACACCCTTCATAAACAATCTTCTGTTTGTCACTCTCCAAATCCACTTCAACAATCTCTCCTTCTTCTAACTCCTCCTCACCTGTATCCTCATCATCTAACAAATCATCCAAGTCCAACAGACACTCAATCTTATCTGCTTCATCTATGTTAGAATCTTCAAAAAGTGAATTATCCAACATATCAGCATCAACCTCAGCAAGTTCTTTATTATCACCACTAGTCATCATATTGGCTTCAACAATAATCTCTGACTCCCCATGGGTTAATGACGTAGGGTTAGTATCAGTGTGTTGACGCTCACCCAAACCATCACCAACATCTGGTTCGTCATCATCATCTAAGTTCTTTTGAATACCAATACTATGACATGTAGATTTATCAGCTTGGACCTTCTCCCCCTGAGCGTCAAGACGCTCTATCAACTGGCTGACAAGGATTTGCATCTCTGCAATCACCTTGTTCTGTTCATTTATAGTCAGAGCACGCTGGGCTTCACCTGTAATCAGGTCATCTAGTGTTGACTGTAGCCCTGAAACTAGTGTTTCCAAGGCAATTATTCTGTCATCACGAGCATCCCTAGTAGATGGACCAGTCTCATCTTGTGCTTTGGATACAGTAGGGGTAGCTTATGGAGTATGAGTTTGTGAAGGAATAGGAGTTATAATCAAAGAATCTACAAACTCTCTATCCTGTGCAGATTGTGCAGCTTGAATAGCCGAAGCCATTAGTTTAGGTCCTTTAGCTGCAGGAGCCTCATCTTCCTCAGAACTAGATGTTTCATCTTGTAATTTTCTTTTTCCAAGTACTGCTTCGGGAGGAGGACCCCTTACAGACTTGCGTCTCGGTACTTTCACTTTCTTTTTACCCAGAGACTTCTGTTGTCTATCATAGACATTCCTAGTAACCCTAGGAACTTTAGCCGACTGAGCATAGTGCTCAGGACCAAAATCCTGGGAACTCTCATCATCATCTTCAGCTTCACTAGATCCAGATGAACTAGTGCTAGTCTCTACAGCCTCTACATGTTCACCCTGAGGTTCATTCACATCAGCATTCATATTAACATCACCTCCATCATTTCCACCATCATCATCATCATTATCATTATCATCATCATTGTTATTATCACCATCAGCCTCATTGTTA
This sequence comes from Smallanthus sonchifolius, assembly GCA_023525975.1. Taxonomy (NCBI): domain Eukaryota; kingdom Viridiplantae; phylum Streptophyta; class Magnoliopsida; order Asterales; family Asteraceae; genus Smallanthus; species Smallanthus sonchifolius. The sequence continues at coordinate 1,746,092 of JAKNSE010000037.1, read as the reverse complement.
TCATCACCATCAGCTTCATCATCATCAGACTCACTATCAGTCCCATCACCTTCATTCTCATCATCACCATCCTCATTATCTTCCTCTTCCTCTTCCTCATCAACTGGAGGTAATTCCAAGGCTGGATCAGCATGTATCCAGTTGTTGTTTGGCGGTGCAACATAAGCAGGATTGATTATATGCTCAAACAACAGAGTAGCCACAGGAATCAAAGTAGGATTCTGCTGCTTAATATTCAAGCAATCTGTGAAAATCCTCTTTGTCATAGGAGTCAGAGTCAATCTAGGATTAACCGGTGGAAGGTTAGGAATCAAATGGTTCAGAATAACTTGCAAGAATCTAGGGTACATTAAGAAACCCTGACCCTCAGGTGGTGTAATTTGCATGACCAGCTCCCGGTAGATATATAAGGCAAAGTTGAACGGCCTGTTCAAAGTCAAAGCTACCATAGCTGCCTGTAATGATGTCTTCAAGCCATGTGTTCCAGCTTTCCTTGGTGATAAACATTGAATGATTACGTGCATGAAATACCTCGATTGACCGACAAGACCACCCTTCCTGGCTTGTGAATCATTTGGTCTATCTGGAAACATCCCATAATCAAGGTATTTGGCAAACCAATAGGATCAGCATTCTCTCCACCCAAAGCTAAAGTTGTACGTATGTCTTGAGCAGAGATTGCAATGTCTTGATTATTAACTGTAGCTCTAATCACATGAAGGTCAACATTAATATCTTGTTGTGTCGTCTCCCAGAATTGTTCAATGTACAGTAAGCTGATATGAGGATTAGCTGATAAAGCAACATTGATCCTTGACCGGTTCAGAAAAGTAATAATTTCTTGATAATTTGCTGCTTCTGCCAACTCCGGATCAAGCAACGCCACCTGATTGTGTTTATACTCAACTCTACGATCCATGACCTGATCAGAACAAAATATTAGACACTGACAATTTTCAAACACAAAGTAATAAAATAACAAACAAAAAGAAATTTAAAAAAAATCACAAGTTTGAAAAAATTGTCAAGTCTGGGAAGCACTGAACCCCTGTGGCGAACTTAACAAGTTCGCTTAGAGTTACAAGAGGCGAACTTGTTAAGTTCGCCTGATCAAATTCTCCTAAAAACTTGAACAGTCACAGAAATCAAAATCCAACAAGTTAATGTTATAATTGCAAATCAAACATGTCAATCAACCTATCAACACTCGATTAAGACAAACAATCATTCAATTTCAGTTATTATCTTCAAACTGATGATGAACACTGAAGGCGACAGTCACAAAGCAAACCGATGATAAAACCGATGAATTCGAACGATTCAATGGATGAAATCAGGTGATATTACCTTTAATGAATTCGTACTAACAAATCGATCAAGAAGCAGGAACAGTTAACCACCCTCACTAACTAGAATTTAAACTCAGGAAAAAATTGAATAAAGTAACAAATTCACCTGATAAGTTCGTAAGAGTCAAAGAGAATAGTAACTAGTCAAGTTCGCATGATTCCTTTATATACTCAACATGTTAAGTTCGTCAACCTTAAGTGAGCTTAACTAGTTCACCACCCTAGGCGAACATAAGAAGCGATTCGCCTATGTTAACACTTAGCAACATTTTGAAATATTTCAATTTTCACTTCTTTCCGACAATCTGATCATCTTGCAACCTGTAAAGCAACTTAATCCAAATAATTAAGAATTTTTCATGGAAGATAGAAATAAAATCTTTTTGTATTTTTCTTATAAAGCTAAATGAACAAGTAAATAACATATTTTTGGATTTTTCAAAAATTTATGCTAAAACACACTAAAATCTTTTTAGATTTTTTCTGAATGAATTAAAGTAGTAAAAATATAACAACTAAAATCAAAATCTTTTTGGTTTTTCTATGTACATACAGAATCACATATTTTTGGTCGAACACTACGAGTAAGAAGATCATATCAGTATCTTTGTTGAATTACACACATTTTGAATATAAAATTCCCTAGCAGATCTAAGGTGACCTATGGCATTCTGCATATTGACAGATTTTGGCTCAACAAGCAAGCAACTTGTGCTATATGATATAATATCTCAGCAAACAATTTCTCAAAACTAACACTTCATATTATCATAAACTCTCAATTCTTTTGAAATTTCTATTCAAACACTATCTCAAAGATATCACAATTTTCTTTTTCATGATATTTTCATTTTGATCTTATTTTCTTTTTCACAACTTTTCATTATAATCACAGCACCTTTTATTTCATGAAATGATACGCGATAAACTTCAAATTAAACAGGATCAAATCATGACATGCTAACTTATTCATACCGAATTTGCAATATACTACATGTTAATTCAAGTTGTCAGCATTATAAGATTTGAAACTACAAGAGTTTTTATCCCACGTTCTTGTGAGTTAGTACCATTTATATGAAAACAATGTGTACCCCACAAATATGCTAACAGAAATTTAAACTGCATTATCTTCAAGACATATGAAACTTATGCAAAGAATAGACCAATTTCCAGGATGAAACTATCTCAATTAGCATAGAAAAAGAAGCAGATCCCGAAGGATGTATGGAATCAGAATGATTCAGAATCGAAAGATTCATATTGCTTGGCTTTGGAATAAATATCATGATTCATAGTAACAGAAGAATGATCAATAAATCGATTGATTTAATGACATAGGGTAGAGTGATCCAACTGTTATCTAGATATGTTCAATGGAATCAAGATAATTGATCCAAGGGTGAATATATGTTCCAACAAATGTTGTCAGAAACATATCTTAGTTCAATATCACATTGCATGTTTTTCGGGACATGGGCAGTAAAGTAAACATAAATATTGTGCTAATCAATACAGACTGATACTGGTCTCATGAAATACTTGAAGCTTCATATTCTTTATCTGATAATGATCTTTGAACACACACACCCGGCATACCATGTGTTCAAATCATGATTGTGACATAGACCATTATGTTTTCACACTACTAATGGACTAAAAACGCTTCTAGCTTACTGAAAATTCAAATTACATGTAAATATCCAAATTAAAATGATTATATATAAAATGTCATGCAGTCTTAAAGCTATCATTTCCTGTTTATGCAGACTTTAGAAGTTTAGATCAAATCATATAAGCACAACCATAAATACAGACACCAGGTAGTCATTCTAAGGTCATGTGTATGTGATCACCTACTGATGTACTATCATTTCTTCTCTAACTTCAAGTAGTGCCGATTTTATCCTTTTTTCAAATTTGTTTGGGGTTTTTCAGAAAGTAGGTAAACTAATGAAAGATAAATCATATGACTATTTACTTTAAATAATCTAAAAAAAACTAAAAGAAAAACTTCCATGAAAAACCTTTTTGAAAACTTTTGTCACGTTGGATTAAGCATACCAATCATTTGAGTAAGAAATTCAATTCGTGTATCATTGAATGCTTTGGTAAATAAATCAGCAAAGTTGTCATCCGTGTGGGCTTTCACCAACTCAATCAACCTCTTTTCTCCATAATCACGAATGAAATGATGTCGAATCTCAATGTGCTTCGTCTTTGAGTGTTTCACAGGATTTGTTGTGATCGACATGGTGGCTGTGTTATCAACCATCATTGGTGTCCCTGTGAAGTTCAAACCATAATCCCTCAACTGTTGTTGAATCCATAAGATTTAGGAATAATAACTGGTTGCTGCAATTTATTCTGCCTCACAAGTTGAAATTGCATCTGAGGTTTGCTTTTTGCATTGCCAGGACACAAGCCTATTCCCTAAAAATTGACAACCACCAGATGTCGATTTTCTGTCCAGACCGCAACCTCCATAATCGGAATCTGTAAAAGCTTTAAAATCAAAGTCAGAATTAATTGGATACCATAATCCCAACCTTGGTTTACCCGTTAAGTATCGTAAAATTTGCTTGATGTGCATGAACTATATACAATTTTAATAAAGATTTTTCACACAAATGTCGGTTTTAAAAGATGGTTTTCACCTAGACTACAATACACACACAAAGGCAAGTGCACCTATCGAGTGGTAATACAATTTTGATAAGAACCGAATGTCAATCTATGGACACAGTTAACGCCTCAACCCAGATTTTTAATTAGATCAAGTGACTAGTGAAAAAGTGATTAGATTGTTTTCTTGGTAAAATGAGGATTATTTTTTTGTATTTTCTGAAAAAGATGTAATTTGAGCAAAAGTAATAGTTTTTAAAAGACAACCATCTTAGTTTAGAATCCATTCATTAATGTATGTTGACCTCTTTTCATATGGCTAAAGTTTACTATTGTGTTAATGTTATTTGAAGTAGTAGAACCAAAATCCAATTAAAGATTATAATTCCCTAACCATTAAGATGTAATCCATGAGTAATTTACTTGCCATCCACTTAAGATTAGTTTAGTTAGATAAAAGAGTGCAACTTCTTGACTTATGATATTCTAAAACAAAGTTATATAAATTATAAGAGCGAATCATCGTCACTTTTGATTAGTATAACTTTTTTAATAGAAATAACACAACATTGTTATTCGTTTTTCCAAATCTTGACCAAAGTGTTGCATGTCTTCATGTTTATTTCACAAATAAGGTTTCAAAGATTATTCCTAATTCTTAGCTATAACATTTTAACAAAAGATGTTAAGGTTATAAATAAATGTTAGTCTCATAGGTTTTCCAACTCGATATGATTTCCCTGTAAGGCCCCTTTTCCCGGGTAACCTCACTTGTTGGATTTACTCATAAACATAGTCTTAAATACTGAACTTTAAATTAAAACATTCAACATATCGAGTACATAACAGCGGAAGTCTTAACATTCAAAACATAAATCATTGTTTAACAAAACATAAATCGGGATGTCAGTCTCTAGCCGGGTAACCTTCATGCCTTCGCACGACCCTTTCCTTTGTTACCTGAAATGTATACTAAAAGTCAGCTAACGCTGGTGAGTTCTAGTTTAAAATGATTAGATATAAACATTATTTCCTTAAAAGTATTCATAAGTTTATATATAAGAACATAAATACGTATTCTTAACTTTTACTTTTCTTTCATCATTCTTGAGTGACTACATTGATATGCATTCACCTTTACTTTCCTTAACATTCATTTGGTCATACACATAAGGGTGATCAACCCGTCTTTTACTACGTATGTCACAAAGACATACGCCATTAGGCTACCGTCGTAGCCCCTTTACTCGTCTGGTCCTAGAAACCGTCCGCCATTCATCCGTCCGGCCAACCTTCGGCCGTCCGTCTTAACCGTCCTACCGTCGTAGTCCGTATATTCGCCCGTCTGCCCTAAGGCATCCGTTTCCCACGCAAACTATTGTTTATGCAACCGTTATACTATTATTAGGCAATTGCTTCGACCGTCCATTAATGCCTTTCATACGTCCTAGCTGATGAAGGAACGTTCTTTTTCCCGGTTGCAAAATAGTCACGTGGTCGTCCGTCTACCGAAGTAGCCGTTATCATCGAAGCGTCCATAACGTTTACATACATTCATAACATGCAATATATATAAAATATAAAGCAAGATTTCATTCATTCACGTTATGTCATTCTTTCATTCATTCTTTATAATCATACGTTTCATTCTTTGTTCATCATTCATTTTGATACATATATGTATATATCACGTATGATCACATTGGCATTCATAACATTTATTCATTTATCGTATACACTTCAGCCCCAAAACATTTAATAAGGTTTGCACATAACATAGAAGGGGGCACATAGAACTCACCTGATGAGCTAGTCTCGTCCTGTTCTAACAAAGGTCCAATGAGTGTCACACGCGATCTGAATTGGTTAATTACACATATATCAGACCTAATTTAAATTACACACTTTTACTTCAGCTGAACTAGGCTAACATTCTGACTTTACTAACTAGTCTGATGCCTGCGCACTTAGCAAGTGCGTAGGGCCTTGGTCATGCGTACTTGATAAGTACGCAGACTTTACTTCATGCGCACTTGGTAAGTACGCAGACTTTACTTTAGGCGCACTTGGTAAGTACACAGACTTTACTTCATGCGCACTTGGTAAGTACGCAGACTTTACTTCATGCGCACTTGGTAAGTACGCAGACTTTACTTCATGCGCACTTGGTAAGTACGCAGACTTTACTTCATGCGCACTTGGTAAGTACGCAGACTTTACTTCATGCGCACTTGGTAAGTACGCAGACTTTACTTCATGCGCACTTGATAAGTACGCAGAACCCTTCTTCCTGCGTACTTATTCATGCGAAGAAAACCCTAACTTTTGCATGCGGGTCTGATCATATCAATCTCTAAGTTTTTCTTTGATCAAAACGTTCGGTTTACATTCTAGATGCTATACCTAAGCTTATTTTCTAGTTTCATCCGTAAAATCATCATTTATTGGGCTAAAACCGAAAATCCTAAAACTACCATAAAAACTCATAATGCGATCGAATGCTAACCTGGATGGGATTTCTGATCTAGAGAAGATGATCACGAGAGCAGCAGCAACGTTCCCCTGAATTTCCGAGTCGATCCGTCACTTTCTCTCTATAGACCCGAGCTCTCCTCTCTCTCTCTAGAACTTGGGATTGTGAAAATAATGAAGTTTGGGCAGCCCTTGCCCTTATATACTTGGGCTTCCATCGGCCCGCTGGAGCCGAGCCCAAGCCCATCCGTTTTTCTTTCGCCATTTGAAAATTATAATTTCGATCGTGTCACTATTTCTTTATTACCAGTTTTGGGATGTTACAAGTCTACCCCCCTTAAAAAGGTTTCGTCCTCGAAACCAGTTATACGTTAAACAGCTGAGGGTATAGTTCCTGCATCTCGTCTTCTTTCTCCCATGTATCTTCCGATCCCTTTCTGTGCTTCCATTGAACTTTGACCAATCGGATTGAATTATTGCGTAGTCTCTTCTCAGATCGGTCAAGAATGGCTATTGGTTCTTTGACATAATTCAGACTGTTATCCACCTCGATCTCATCGTAAGGTATGTGAGCCGTGTCGTCAGCTAGACACTTGCGTAAGTGCGACACATGGAATGTAGGGTGTATTTCGCTAAGCGCATCGGGTAGGTCGAGTCTGTAAGCAACTTGACCCACTCTCGCTAAGATCTTAAATGGTCCGACAAACCTTGGACTTAGTTTGCCACGTTTTCTGAATCGGATGATTCCTTTCCATGGTGATACCTTTAATAGTACCATGTCCCTTACTTGAAACTCTAAATCCCTTCTTCTCTTATCTGCGTATGATTTCTGTCTGTCTTTTGCGGCTTTCATTCGAGCCTTGATTTGATCAAATTTCTCGGAAGTAGCTTTGACCACTTCGAGACTTGCAAAATCCTTCTGTCCAATTTCGCCCCAACAAACTGGGGTCCTACATCTCCTTCCATACAACATCTCAAATGGCGGCATGCCAATCGTTGAGTGATAGCTGTTGTTATATGAGAATTCTGCCAATGGTAGATGGCTGTCCCAGCTCCCACCGAAGTCAATGATACAAGCCCGGAGCATGTCTTCTAAGGTCTGGATTGTCCTTTCAGATTGACCATCGGTTTGAGGGTGGTAAGCTGTGCTGATGTTCAATCTAGTGCCCATTGCTTCATTGAATTTCTTCCAAAACCTTGACGTGAACCTAGTATCCCGGTCGGACACAATCGACACCGGCATACCATGCCTGCTCACAATTTCTTTGATAAAAACTTCTGCTAGTTTTTCGGATGAAGCAGTCTCACGTATAGGCAAGAAGTGAGTACTTTTCGTCAAGCGGTCGACAATCACCCAAATGGTATCATTGCCCTTAGCTGTTCGCGGTAGCTTGGTAATAAAGTCCATCGTGATCTCCTCCCACTTCCATTCAGGTATCGGTAAGGGTTGCATCTTACCACATGGCTTTTGGTGCTCGGCCTTAACTAGGGTACAAGTTAAGCACTTGTTCACGTACTCAGTCACATCATTCTTCATGCCAGGCCATCAGTACTCTTTCTTCAAGTCTTGATACATTTTGTTTGTCCCGGGGTGGATAGAATAACGAGACTTATGGGCCTCATCGAGGATTTTGGCTTTAAGCTCGCCAATCTTAGGTATCCACATCCGACCAAATCTAGTTCGTACACCGTATGCATTTACATTCAAGTTTCCTTGTTGTCCCACTATCCTTTCTCGTCTTACATTTCTTTCTAATAGTGCTTCATCTTGTGCCTTTAATATCTCACTCATCAAATCTGACGTTATGATTAGCTGACACGCTTTGATCCGGATGGGTTCCGATTCTTCCTTTCTGCTTAAAGCGTCAGCCACTATGTTTGCCTTGCCTGGATGGTACAATATCTCACAGTCGTAGTCTTTCAGTAGCTCTAACCATCTCCTTTGCCTCATGTTTAATTCCTTTTGCTCGAAAAAGTACTTTAAGCTTTTATGATCGGAGTAAATGGTGCATTTAACTCCATATAAATAGTGCCTCCATATTTTTAACGCGAAAACTACCGCTGCTAACTCTAGATCGTGAGTTGGGTAGTTAACCTCGTGAGTCCTTAGTTGTCGTGAGGCGTAAGCTATTACCTTTCCTCGTTGCATAAGTACACAACCTAAACCTTGACCCGAAGCGTCAGAGTAGACTACCAAGTCTTCATTTCCCTCAGGTAGCGTCAAGACTGGAGCTTGGGTCAATCGTGCCTTGAGTTCTTCAAACGCATTATTTTGGGTTGGACCCCATTCATACTTTACCTCCTTTCGTGTTAGTTTAGTTAGTGGCGAGGCTATCCTTGAGAAATCTTGAATGAACCTCCGATAGTAGCCCGCCAATCCCAGAAAACTTCGTATCTCTGTTGGCGTCTTCGGAACGTTCCATTCCTTCACCGTTTCGATCTTTGCAGGATCTACCATGATGCCTTTTGTGTTTATCACATGACCTAGGAATTGGACTTCCCTAAGCCAGAACGCGCATTTGGAGAATTTTGCGTACAACTTTTCCTGCTTTAACACTTCCAATACTTCTCTTAAGTGACAGTGGTGATCACCCTCGTTCTTCGAATAAACTAGTATGTCGTCAATGAAAACTATTACTGAGCGATCCAACATCGGTCGGCATATTCTATTCATCAAGTCCATAAACGCTGCTGGTGCGTTGGTCAACCCGAATGACATCACTAGAAACTCATAATGCCCGTAGCGTGTACGAAACGCGGTCTTTGGTACATCTTCTTTTCTCACCTTCAACTGGTGATAACCCGACCTAAGATCGATCTTTGAGAACCAACTTGCACCTTGTAGTTGATCAAAGAGATCGTCTATTCTAGGCAATGGGTATTTGTTCTTTACTGTCCTCTTGTTCAATTCACGGTAGTCGATGCACATGCGCATGCTGCCGTCCTTCTTCTTTACGAATAGTACCGGAGCGCCCCATGGTGAAATACTTGGCCTAATAAATCCTTTTTCAGTCAGCTCCTTTAGTTGGGACATCAATTCTTTCATTTCTGACGGAGCCAATCGGTACGGGGCTTTGGCGACGGGCTCAGCTCCTGGCAATAAGTCGATCTGAAATTCTATTTCTCGATCGGGTGGCAACCCAGGTAGGTCCTCAGGGAACACTTCTGGAAAGTTACACACCACGGGTACATCCTTGAGTTCCTTCGTTTTCATCCCTTCGTCAATGACGTACGCCAGATAAGCTTCGCATCCGCGCCTCATATAACTTTCGGCCTTGATCGTCGAGATGATGTTCGGCATTGTGCAATTCCAATCCCCATAAACCGTAATTGGAGTGCCGCTTGGAGCTTTGAGGTGTATCTTCTTACGTTTACATATAATTTGAGCTTCGTTGGTAGCTAACCAATCCATACCCAGTACTACATCGAATCCTCCTAAGGTGAGAAGGAATAATCTAGAGGGGAACTTATGGCCCTCTATTTCTATGACACAATCATCGGTTACTTGAAACACTGCCGAATTTTTACCCACGGCGGTTTGTACGCTAAAAGCTTTTACTATGGTGTTGACAGTGCAATCTAGTTTTCGGCTAAAGGCATTTGATATAAAACTTTTACTTGCACCAGAATCAAATAAAATAGCAGCATGTTCATTATTTACTAGAAACGTACCTGACACGACATTAGGATTTCCCCTCGCTTCCTCCTCGGTCAGGGCGTAGGCTCTAGTCCTAGCCTTCGGTTGTTCCTTTTTGGCTCCCTTCTCTTTTCCTGAACCAGATTGTTCGGTTCTTCTGCAATCCCTAGTCAGGTGCCCATATCTTCCACAACTTTGGCACTTGACGTCCTTTAAACAGTCTCGGGAGTAATGTCCCGGTCTCCCGCACTTAAAACACATGGTTGAGCCAACTAGGCATTCACCACGGTGCAGTTTTCCGCATTTTGAGCATGTTCCGTTTTCATTCATTCTTGACTTCTTAGTCTCAGGCACTGCCGTCCCTTTCCCATTTCCCTTAGACGGGTTCTCCCACTTTCTCTTCTGTGTCTCAGGTTCCGGGTCCTCATTCGCATAATCGTCGTAGACGATTCCGCTCAAATTCACTACCGACTCGAAGGTCGAGGGTAGGTTAGCTTTCACGTGGACACGGACCCTTTGCGGCAGACCCTTGACATAGTATTTGATCAGACGGTCTTTAGTTTCCACCAAGTGTGGTACCAGTTGGGCCAGCTCATTGAATCTTGAAGTATACTGGCGATGAGTCTTGTTGCCAGCCTTGAAGTTCAGGAACTCGTTCTCCACACGATCAATCTCGTTCTGTGGGCAGAACTTTTGGATTATCAGCTTCTTCAGGTCTTCCCATGTCATTCTGTTGATAGCATTGGGTGACTTAGTTCTTTGAACATTCCTCCACCAACTTAGTGCTTCGTTGGTGAAAGAATGAGCAACGTACTTAACAGCTTGGTCGGGTCGACACTCGCTGATGTTGATGACAGCGTTCATCCTCTCGATCCACTCGAGGGTGGCCACCGAGTCCTTGTTCCCATCAAACTTGGGTGGGTCTCCGTCCTTGAAACCTTTATAAGTGCACCCCCGGTTACTTGATCCCACCTTTATTTCATCCCCATCGCTGTCATATACTTTTTCCTCATTGTTCCCTTCATCATCTTCCTTGACTTTCTTTAATGCCTCCGTTAGTAGGTCAGGCAATACATTCTTCAAAGTGAGCACGACCTCACGGGCAATAGCATCTCTGACCTCGGGTTCCAACTGTAGAGACCCTTGATGGTCGCCACCAGTTGGGGTGACATTAGTTTGGTGCACGCTCTCAGTGTTTTCCGTGTGCACATCCTCTTCTTCTTGATGTCTTGGATTAAGTGGAGGCCTACCGACTCGGCCAGTACGACCGCCTCGGCGTCCTGTTCTTCCTCCCCCTGCCATGGTCCTTAATTTATCTGATAGTCATAAAGGGTATACATCAATGTCATTCTCTCAGATCATAGTCTTAGAACAGTACGAACAAGGTAAATTTTTAATTACAGTGACCGGTTTGTGATTAGAAATTTACATTGCTTTTCGGGTTCCAAACTCTTCAAATTGGTCGTGACATTGACATTTATTGGTTCTAGGTTAAGGTATCTATTCTTATATACAGGCATTAACTTTAGTACTTACTTACTGTGCTGGCGTTGGCGTTGGCTACCCAGACTGGCATCCGTGCGTTGGTCCCATAATCAGCTTGAGTCCAGACATTTAGGGATGTCCGAATCTCTCAAACTATTGCTCTGATACCAACTTGTAAGGCCCCTTTTCCCGGGTAACCTCACTTGTTGGATTTACTCATAAACATAGTCTTAAATACTGAACTTTAAATTAAAACATTCAACATATCGAGTACATAACAGCGGAAGTCTTAACATTCAAAACATAAATCATTTTTTAACAAAACATAAATCGGGATGTCAGTCTCTAGCCGGGTAACCTTCACGCCTTCGCACGACCCTTTCCTTTGTTACCTGAAATGTATACTAAAAGTCAGCTAACGCTGGTGAGTTCTAGTTTAAAATGATTAGATATAAACATTATTTCCTTAAAAGTATTCATAAGTTTATATATAAAGAACATAAATACGTATTCTTAACTTTTACTTTTCTTTCATCATTCTTGAGTGACTACATTGATATGCATTCACCTTTACTTTCCTTAACATTCATTTGGTCATACACATAAGGGTGATCAACCCGTCTTTTACTACGTATGTCACAAAGACATACGCCATTAGGCTACCGTCGTAGCCCCTTTACTCGTCCGGTCCTAGAAACCGTCCGCCATTCATCCGTCCGGCCAACCTTCGGCCGTCCGTCTTAACCGTCCTACCGTCATAGTCCGTATATTCACCCGTCTGCCCTAAGGCATCCGTTTCCCACGCGAACTATTGTTTATGCAACCGTTATACTATTATTAGGCAATTGCTTCGACCGTCCATTAATGCCTTTCATACGTCCTAGCTGATGAAGGAACGTTCTTTTTCCCGGTTGCAAAATAGTCACGTGGTCGTCCGTCTACCGAAGTAGCCGTTATCATCGAAGCGTCCATAACGTTTACATACATTCATAACATGCAATATATATAAAATATAAAGCAAGATTTCATTCATTTACGTTATGTCATTCTTTCATTCATTCTTTATAATCATACGTTTCATTCTTTGTTCATCATTCATTTTGATACATATATGTATATATCACGTATGATCACATTGGCATTCATAACATTTATTCATTTAGCGTATACACTTCAGCCCCAAAACATTTAATAAGGTTTGCACATAACATAGAAGGGGGCACATAGAACTCACCTGATGAGCTAGTCTCGTCCTGTCCTAACAAAGGTCCAATGAGTGTCACACGCGATCTGAATTGGTTAATTACACATATATCAGACCTAATTTAAATTACACACTTTTACTTCAGCTGAACTAGGCTAACATTTTGACTTTATTAACCAGTCTGATGCCTGCGCACTTAGCAAGTGCGTAGGGCCTTGGTCATGCGTACTTGATAAGTACGCAGACTTTACTTCATGCGCACTTGGGAAGTACGCAGACTTTACTTTAGGCGCACTTGGTAAGTACGCAAACTTTACTTCATGCGCACTTGGTAAGTACGCAGACTTTACTTCATGCGCACTTGGTAAGTACGCAGACTTTACTTCATGCGCACTTGGTAAGTACGCAGACTTTACTTCATGCGCACTTGGTAAGTACGCAGACTTTACTTCATGCGCACTTGGTAAGTACGCAGACTTTACTTCATGCGCACTTGATAAGTACGCAGAACCCTTCTTCCTGCGTACTTGATAAGTACGCAGGATCTGATTCATGCGAAGAAAACCCTAACTTTTGCATGCGGGTCTGATCATATCAATCTCTAAGTTTTTCTTTGATCAAAACGTTCGGTTTACATTCTAGATGCTATACCTAAGCTTATTTTCAAGTTTCATCCGTAAAATCATCATTTATTGGGCTAAAACCGAAAATCCTAAAACTACCATAAAAACTCATAATGCGATCGAATGCTAACCTGGATGGGATTTCTGATCCGGAGAAGATGATCACGAGAGCAGCAGCAACGTTCCCCTGAATTTCCGAGTCGATCCGTCACTTTCTCTCTCTAGACCCGAGCTCTCCTCTCTCTCTCTAGAACTTGGGATTGTGAAAATAATGAAGTTTGGGCAGCCCTTGCCCTTATATACTTGGGCTTCCATCGGCCCGCTGGAGCCGAGCCCAAGCCCATCCGTTTTTCTTTCGCCATTTGAAAATTATAATTTCGATCGTGTCACTATTTCTTTATTACCAGTTTTGGGATGTTACATTCCCATTTATAAATCTCAATTTGTTCCACAAACATTTAGACATGCAAGATCACCAAAAGGTTAACACAAAGTCATCATTACATTAACATAATAATTTAGCCATAATCATGAGTTCAACATAATTAATTGAGTTTCATCACACTAAGATGGTTGAAAAGATGTTTAGCTCATGATGAGCATACACACAAACATAACACAAATGAAATACATGCAAGACATAGTGAGTTTAAGATGTAACCAAAGCTTCTCAAGAATGAAAATGATATCTTCCAAGTGAGATTATGAAGGTGGAATGGTTCTTCTTGGGCCTCCAAGTGATCTTCTACAGCTGCTACTACGAAATGAGTGCTAGTGGAACTTTTCTCCCCTAAAGGCCAACTCAACTCAAGAGCCAAATGACTCTATTTATAGGGTCTGAGAAGTGAGGCACGGCCCGTGCCTGGTGGGGCACGGCCCCGTGCTGAGACATCTGACGGGCTGCTTTTTGTCCTAGTAGCGTATGTACTGTGCATGTACCGGACATGGGGGCGTGCCTGTTGGGGCACGGCCCCGTGTTTCGTCTGACTGGGCGACAACAGTACTCTGGTACGACATAAAGTTGACCACGGGGGCGTGCCTGGTGGGGCACGGCCCGTGCTTGGCTGGGAAAATTTGTCTTTTATGCTGCAGACTTTGTCTTTTCTGATGGGTGAGGGGCACGGCCCGTGCCTGGTCTTCTGCCTTGGTTAATTTCTTGTATTTTCGCCGTCTTTTCGCTTGTTTCTTCTTTTTGAACATAGATTTCCCTAAAACTTAAATACAAGCTAAATGAGCGACAAATTAACACAATGTACAAAGAAATTGCCAATAAATGGGATTCAAATGATGTGAAATATATGTATAATTTAGAGCACATCAAACCTCCCCACACTTGAACTTTGCTTGTCCTCAAGCAATTCTTGAAATAAATCACTCCAATGGCAAGATAAAAACATTTAACTTTGATTAAACCTTAAGTGGAGAAGTAATTTTTCCTTCTTTGCAGAAGGAACACAAGAAAACAAGTGCCAAACAAGAAAAAGTGATCTTATGAAGTTATTCCCATGAGACAATGGTTCGTTTTATGAAGTTATAGACAAGCACAACTTTAACACTTGCTCACAATGTTCTCACATACTCGGTTAATATTTGTGGTCATACGTGTAATGGTGTATGTATTTAGAACACTCAATCATCAACATGAAATGTGCTAGGTCATATGCTTGTGATGGTATCAAAACTTCACCAAAATTAATTAGAAACCTTGCATGAATCAAAAGGACTTATGGTTTGTGGGTTGGCTAGGGAATTTGGGACTTGCTTTGGTTTATTTGGTTGAAAAGAAAACTAAGGTAGAAACTAAAAGAAATCCCTCTACAATACTTGGGTTAATAGGGGTAATACTAACTCGAGGACTCGTTTATGGTCAGATTATCAAGACCAAATCTCATCTTTAGAAACCTAACTTCCTCTTTAACCTTGAGATATACATAGCTATCCTTCCTAAGGGTTCCCTCGGCTTTGAGCCTAATAGCACCCAACTTCATCAACTCCGTATATTCAAATTGAGAGGTTGTTTGGTTTTTACTACATTTTCCCTCGTGAGACCAATTTCCACACTTGTAACATCTTTCATATCTTTTCGCCCTTCTTTTCATGGCGCTTTTAATGTTCCATAAAATGGTGGATTTTGTTCCATTTTTCTCCAACTTTTCCTTGCTTCAAACATTAGAACAAAAAGATGTTCTCTAATTTCCGGGGGTAATTCCGGTTTTGCGAAATGAAGACATGAAACAAGGTTGAGATCAAATGGATGCATTTTTTTTTCAAAACAAAGTCCTTGGTAAAGGTTGGTACGTTTGGGTGAAGATGGTAAGGCTAGCTAGGTGTGTTTGGTTGGATAGTTGGTAAGGCGGGAATCCTAGTTGCCTAAATCATTTTCATGCAAAAATTTCCAATGGTGGTCTCGTCTTGTATACCCCAAAAAAATTCTAACTTTGCACAAAACACGTGATACCCTCAATGATTCGGTGAACACATAAACAAGAATGATACGAATTTTTTTTTAAAGGCTCAAGTTATGCTCACGGAAACGAATGGAATGGGTAAAAAGTGTAAAGCTCATGCATGTCTATTATATATATGTAACTTGCCATGCTTAGGGAATTGTTTATGTCACTTTACTAGTTGGCTTGCTAAACTTGTGTTAGAAAAAAAATTCAACTTCCTTCTTTCAGTTTTTCAAAATTGTTGAAATAATTTTTGTGCCATGAAAAATGTTGGAGTTCGTTTTAAGCTTTTTATAGCCAAAGTTCAAGTGCTACAAATGGTGTAACCCCCCCCCCCCCCCCCCCACACACACTTGAAGTTAACATTGTCCTCAATGTTCATGTTCTAAACAAAGTGTAAAATAGATATGAGAGGTAAGGGTTAAAAAGAACTCCCCTGAAAGATATTGCCTCTGAAGCTTGTAGTTGGTACTCACAGTATCCTGAAAACATGAATCAAATGTGTTTAAACAAACTTATTATCACAAAAATTACTTAAAAACTGCAAACATAAATAAGTGGTTTAAAAAGAGAAGGGGGCACGGATCAGCTAGTGCCCGAATGTTTTCAATACAAACAAAAATTAAGAAGATATAAATCTGAATAACATAGCTACTTTTGTGTTAAAAATGGTGCTCTGATGGGACTTCCACCCATCACCTCGACCTAATCGAGGTTCTCTTCCCCCTAATTCCTGTTCATTCGCCGCCTCATGTAGGTGTAGGTCCCGGTTCGGACGTGACGGATCTCTAGACTCGCGGTACGACACGGTGATAATGTGCGGAATCCATGATCAACGTGCAATGTGTAACTCAGTCAACAACACGGTGTAAATAATCCTCTTTGTATTTCCACTCAGAATATCAGTTTACAAGATCTCTCAGTTTTTCTGTTTTGTGTTCTGATCTACTCTGATCTAGGCTCTTCTAAAACTGACAAGTAAAACTCTATTTATAAGGAAACCACAAAGACCACAGGCGAACTTGTTAAGTTCGCCCCTAACAAGCTTAGGCAAACTTAACAAGTTCGCCTATCAAGTTCGCTCTAAGTTCCTTAGGCGAACTTGACAGCTTCGCTAACTTACAACATAGAATTTCAGCGACAGTTACAAAACATGCTCCAACAGACTCCCCCTTAACTGTTGCTTACAATTCTAACACATTACAAGTCAAAGACTCAAAGACTCTAAGACTAAGACATATAATCTTCGAGCTCGTTGTCACCCGAATAAGTTCCAATAGACTCCCCCTTGACAACAGCTTCAGAAGATTGTCATCAGTCCTCAAACAGCTCATAGTCGTTGTCTTGTACATCTGCACACTCTTTCTTTCTAGAAGAAAACTTGGGAGAAGGACCCCTTGTCAACTTCTATCTGCAAATTTTCATTTATGGAAAAGAAGAACAACCAAGTGTAACCAACAAGTAAAATTTCCATGGAAGCTGGAAAAACAAAATCTTTTTGATTTTTCTCTGTACAAACTAAACTGTAAAATACTAAATCACATCTTTTTGGTCGAACATCACGAGTAAGAAGATCATATCAGTAAAAACAATGCATCAATCACACATTTTGGATAAGCATCCCTAAACATTCTATGGGTATCCTATCCAGATTTATTCTTTGATTTCTTTCTTTTCTTTATACTAGATAAGATCAAATCTTTTAAGCTTCAAACAAAACATGTAATGATGCGCGAAGAACTTCAAAGAAGATGGGATCTGATCATAACATGCTTATAATAAATTACATACAAATTTGCAACACATAACATGTCAATCTAAGTTGTCAATATTATAACATTTGAAACCATCAATATCTTTGTCCCATGTTCTTGTGAATTAAGGTACCATTTATTTTGTAATACAACGTGTACCCCACAAATATGCCAACAGAAAAATAAATGTGCATTATCTTCAAGACATATAAGATCATTGCAAGATAATTTTCAATCTCCAGGATGAAATTATATCGTTAAACACGGGAAAATATCAAGTAGAGAATCAGAATGATTCAGAATCGAATGATTCAAATGTCTTGGTTTGGATGAAGTATCATGATTCATAGTAACAGAAAGATTGTACCGATAGAATTCTTCAACATAAGATTGATTAAGGAATCGATTGATTCAATGACATAGGGTAGCGTGATCCAACTGTTATCTGGATATATTCAATGGAACCAGGATAATGATCCAAGGGCTAGTATATGTTCCAACAGATGTTTTCAGAAACATATCTTAGTTCAACATCACATTGCATGTTTTTCGGGGCATGGGCAGTGAAGTGAACTGAAAAGTTGTGTTTAACGACATAACCGATACTGGTCTCATGAAGTACTTTAGATCTTATATTCTTTATCTGATAATGATCTTTTACACACACACCCGGCATACCATGGGTTCAAATCACAGTTGTCACAAAGTTCATTATGTTGTCACACTACTAATGGACCAAAGATACTCATAGCCTATTGACAATTCAGACTACATACTAGTATCCAAATTAAAATATAAGAATCAAGCATCAATTTTTGTTAAGCATAAGCAGTTATGAAGCTATCATTTCCCAAACTGTGCAGTCTAAGAAGTTCTGATCAAAACATTTATCACAGATATATTAGATAAGCAATCATAAAGTCCAACTAAGGTCATGTGTGACTGAACATCTATTGATGTACTATCATTTCTCCTTATAACTTCTGGTAATGTCGATTTTAACTTTTTCAATTTGTTTGGCTTTTTCAAAATCTTTTTGACAGAAAGTAAAACTTCCATGAAAACATTTTAAGAAAAACATTTTACTTAGTCACTTGGAAATTAAGCAATTCAATCAATTAAAATTCAAACCGATGTAATCGAATGCCTTTGCCTTTGTCACCAACACAATTCTGTACTCCCCCTGTCCTGTAGACTCCCCCTCAACTAGTCAAATGGTTGCATCAACGACTTTATGCTCACCATCATCATCCTAAGTTTCAGGTTGTCTTTTGGACTTGGTCAAACACTTTCCGAAAACAAACATTGTGTGAGACATAATCTCCCCCCTTGAGCATCAAGTCGTTGAATCAAATAGACTTATCAGTTATCAAACAACTCTTTTGCTCCTGCAGATGTCATTCCCTGTCATGTGCTATGAACAACCACTATTAACAAACCAAATTGTATTAATAGTCCCCCTTGGTTAATCCCGCACATTAAACAAGAAGCATTAGTCTGAAATGGAAACCCAAGCCATGGTAGTCCTGGGTCGTCCATCCGTATCAAAATAAATGACTTCACACAATTCGCAATCGCATCATGTTTCAAATGAACCAGAATGGATCTCTAGACTCGTGGTATGACACGGTGATAACGTGCGGAATCCATGATCAACGTGCAACGTGTAACTCAATCAATAACACAGTGTAAATAATCTTCTTTGTATTTCCACTCAGAATATCAGTTTACAAGATCTCTCAGTTTTTCTGTTCTGTGTTCTGATCTACTCTGATCTAGGTTCTTCTAAAACAGACAAGTAATTCTCTATTTATAGGGAAACCACAAATACCACAGGCGAACTTGTTAAGTTCGCCCCTAACAAACTTAGGCGAACTTAACAAGTTCGCCTATCAAGTTCGCTCTAAGTTCCTTAGGCGAACTTGACAGCTTCGCTAACTTACAACATAGAATTTCAGCGACAATTACAAAACATGCTCCAACAGTAGGCAACGTCCTCCCCAATTAGATCAACCCTATTGGACAGATTGGTGATGCGTCCAGAATTTGACTCGCAAATCTCAAACGAGCGACGTGCATACGTGCTAACGGTCTGGATGGATTCGTAGAGATCCATCATAGATGGGAATCCAGTCTGCTGAGATGATGAGGTTCCTGCCTCGTAGCGCGAACTATGCTGTCTCTGTGGTGAATTCTGAATGTCTAACTCCATGATTACATGTTCAGGGTCCTCGGGATCCCAAACTTGCCCTTTTGAATCTTGAAACCGTCGTTGGCCATCGGGTAGGTGGGTGACCATCCCCATGCTAGCACAGATGCCCAAATCTAGCAAACCTGGCGGTGGCCCGAAAGTACCACGCATAGGCTCCCGGTGGTACTCGTAGAGCTTTGCGATCCAACTTCATCCAAATAATGGGGTGGTTTCCCCAGCTGTTGCATTCGAGGCAAAGAGACAATAGAATAGGTATGAGATGCTGCACGGTTGCTGCTTGACTAAACAGTATATTATCCAAAGATCCCTGAGGTTGACTACACCCCCACTCTGACCACGTTGTGGTACCGAGTGGCTAAGCAGGCGGTGAATGTAACGGAGCAGCGGGTCTTTCAGCTTGCTGCTTTTTGTACAGCTAGCATTGTATTCTTCGGTGCCTACTTCATTCCAAAATGATGTTCTAGCATGCCCCCATTCGGGGTTGTTTCTATCCTCCTCATCTGGAAAAATATGTGTCGATTCATAAAAATCGGGTTCAAGGATCTCATTCTCGGTATAGACTCCAAGTGCAACTCCAAAGTGAGCAATCGATGTGGTGTGCCATTCACCTCCAAGACGGAATGATACGACGCTTTCGTCCCAAAAGTCTAGGTTGGTTGATTGGAAATTGAACGATGACAAGAACTCCAAGCTATACTCGTAAATTGATTCTTGGTTGTTTCCAAACACGCGGCGCCAAGGAGGAGTGACTATGTTATTGAAGCGTGACCGCTATTTCACGGCGTCTAGGGTATCATAGCAAACCATGAGATGCGGTTCCTCCTCGCGCCGCCAAAGGTTGCGCAAACGTGTACGACACCATCCCTCGTTGTCATCCTCAAAAACCAAGTATGGATGAACCATGATTCCTGAGATGTTAATACACAAGTGAGTTGAATCAAAACACATCAATTAAACGAGCATCCTAATCTGGACAGAAGGCTGAACACGGGTCATGCCTAGACAGTAACAGACCCGTATTGTGGTCAAAGCACGAGCCATGCTTAGGTGGGGCACGGGGCGTGCTTCACTGAGAGTGCAGAATCTGGGATTTGAACTTGTGCACTAGCCCGGTTTTATGAAACCTTGAACTCTTGCTTTCGCGGGTGTAACAGATTTTTAAACAATGGTCAACAAGAATCAAACCTAAAGAACTAATTTATTAACAAATGGGTCAATCCGGGTGGAAACCCAATTTAAAACCGAAAATTACAAGATTAGTTGAAGATTTGAAGGAAAAACCCTAGAAATTTAGAACTTTGATCTAAAGAGGGGCAAAATCCAGTTAGGAACAAGAATCATGCCCAAAATCGAAATAAAAACCCTAATTACTTACAAAAAGATGATCTAAACATACCTTGATGGAAGGATTGAGAGATTTGGTGAAGAAATTGGTGAAAATTGGGTGTTTGGTGGCCAAAAACCGAGAGTGGTCGTTTGAATAATTAGGGGTGAATGAGGTTAAAAAGTTCGGGTTATTAAGAAAGAGAAAAAGCTGCTGCAACTGTCAAGCACGGGGGCGTGCCTCCCTAGGCACGGGCCGTGCCCCGATGCACTGTGCATAATTTTGAAAATTGTTTTTATTTATTTATTTAATTTTTAGGCTTGGTCACCAAAGTCTCAAATCCAACACAACAAGATTACTTAAACAAGAAATCGAAATACAAGCCGGGAGCCTCATGAGGCAAAACGAGACTATACAAAATACTTCCCTACACTAGAACATTTTACATGAAGCCTCCGAACATCTCATGCGGGAGCATGGGCATCGGGTATTGGGAAGTTCGGTTGTACAGGTCAGCAAATTTCAGGTTGAGCGTGATGAGCTCCTCCTTAATCTCGGCTACACACTCGCAAAGTTGAAGCAAGCTTGTTTCCGCAAGCATGTTCATCTCGGTTAGCTCCTTGATTAGCTCCTTAAGCTTGAGAACGACTTCCACGGTTGTTGCTTCACGACTCTCCGTCCTTGGCTTCTTTGTCGGAACCCATTCCAAAGAGCTCTCCCTGGAATCCATCTTCATTTCTCCTCTTTGTTGGTGTGAAGATAAACATGAAGGAGTATGGTATTTATAGGGGTGCCAGAAGGCCAAGCACGGGCTGTGCTTGGTCAAGCATGGGGCGTGCTTCACAGAGATTACGTAATGATCAGACCTGCAACTGGTACGGACTTAGCGGAGATCATGGCGAAGATTTCATGTCAGACACGGGGGCGTGCCTCGCTCATCAGATTCAAAAAAATTTCAAAAATTAAGAACTAAAATATTTACAAGATGCCAATGTTTAATGTCGGGTCTTTGGCAAGACCCCTCCTATTTGGATTAAGTGTCCTCGGGTTGGAGGTATATGACCTCCGAAAGTGTTTCTAATTGTTCTTGAATATATACCTTCAAACGATGACCGTTTACTTTGAAACTTCTCCCATCGGCATGTTCAATTTCAACTGCTCCATGCGGAAAAACTTCCTTTATGGTGTAAGGTCCGGTCCAACGGGATTTCAGTTTCCTAGGGAATAAACGAAGGCGGGAATTGTAAAGCAAGACACGATCTCCGGCTTTGAATTGTTTATTTTCCTTTAGACGGGAATCATGCAACCTTTTTGTCTTGTCTTTGTATACTTTAGAATTTTCGTACGCCTGACAACGTAATTCCTTGAGCTCGTGGATTTGGGAAAATCTGAGTTTTCCGGCTTGTACTAGATCTAGATTAGCAGTTTTCAATGCTTAGTATGCTTTGTGTTCTAACTCGACTAGGAGATGACAAGCTTTCCCGTAGACTAGTTTGAATGGAGTGGTCCCAATGGGTGTTTTATAGGCTGTGCGGAATGCCCATAGTGCATCATCGAGTTTCTCGGACCAATCCTTTCTGTTGTGTCCAACTGTTTTTTCAAGAATTCTTTTGATGCCTCGATTTGTCACCTCTACTTGTCCGCTAGTTTGTGGGTGATAAGGTGTAGCAAACCGATGATGCACACTGTAGCGAGACAAGGCTTTTTCTAATTGAGCGTTACAGAAATGCGTTCCCCTATCACTGATGAGTGCCTTTGGTGCGCCAAATCACGCGAATAGTCTTTTCAAGAATTTGACTACTGTCCTAGCATCATTAGTGGGGAGTGCTTGAGCTTCAGCCCATTTTGAGACGTAATCAACTGCTACTAGTATGTAGCGGTTTCCAAAGGAGACATGAAATGGTCCCATAAAATCGATTCCCCATACGCCAAAATTTTCACAGACCTGAATAGGTCTTTGTGGTATCTCATTCCTTGACGAGATATTGCTGGCTCTCTGACAGGCGTCGCATGATCGTACCATGGCGTAAGCATCTTTAAAGATTGTGGACCAGAAAAATCTTGAATCAAACACCTTCTTAGCAGTTAGGGTGACCCCATGATGTCCTCCAGTAGGTCCTTCATGACAGTGTTTGAGAAGTTGCTGCGTTTCATCTCCGAATGCGCATCGTCCGACGAGTTGGTCTGCTCCGACCCTGAACAAATATGGATCTTCCCAAAAGTAGTGTTTGACATCCGCGAGGAATTTCCTCTTTTGTTGGTACGTCAATCCCTTCACAATAACTCCGCACGCGAGATAGTTTGCGAAATCCTCTAACCATGGATGTTCTTCGCAAATTGTGTCTATACTCATTAAAAATTCATGCGGGAAGTTATCATTGATATCCAATTTCATGTTTTCCGCACGCGAGATAGTTTGTGAAAGATGATCAGCCGCGACGTTCTCAGCTCCTCTTTTGTCGTAAATTTCAATTTAAATTCTTGTAAAAGGAGTATCCACCGGATCAGCCTTGGCTTAGCGTCTTGTTTGCTGAACAAATAATGCAATGCTGCATGATCCGTGTAGACGATTGTTTTTGAGAGAACAAGATATGAACGAAATTTATCGAATGCAAAAACCACGCCAAGAGTTCTTTTTCAGTGGTGGTGTAGTTTTCTTGAGCATCGTTCAATGTTTTCCTTGCGTAGTAAATTGGATGGAAATGCTTTTCTTTTCGCTGCCCTAGGACGGCTCCTACGGCAAAATCGCTTGCATCGCACATTAACTCAAATGGTAGGGTCTAATTAGGAGCAGCCATGATCGGAGCATTGATGAGCTTTTCTTTGAGAAGTTCAAAAGCCTTTAGGCATTCGTCAGAGAATACGAATGTGACATCTTTTTCTAAGAGTTGGGTCATAAGACGTGCAATTTTTGAAAAGTCTTTAATGAATCGACGGTAAAAACCGGCATGCCCTAGGAAACTTCTAACGGATTTTACGGAAGTGGGCGGTGGAAGTTTTGAAATGGTGTCTATCTTGGACTGATTAACTTTTAATCCTGCTTTCGATATTTTATGTCCCAATACTATTCCTTCTGTCACCATGAAATGGCATTTCTCCCAATTAAGGACAAGGTTGGCGTGTTCGCATCTTGTTAACATTTTCTCCAAATTACTGAGACAATGCTCAAAAGAGTCGCCAAAGATTGAGAAATCGTACATGAACACTTCCATTGAATCTTCAATCATGTCGTGAAAGATGGCTACCATACACCGTTGAAATGTTGCTAGTGCATTACATAAGTCGAAAGGCATGCGTCGGTAGGCAAATGTTCCGTACGGACAAGTGAATGTTGTCTTTTCTTGATCTTTTGGGGCTATGGGAATTTGGAAATACCCGGAAAAACCATCTAAGAAACAGTAGTACATTCTGCCGGAAAGTCTTTCTAACATTTGATCGATGAATGGAAGTGGAAAGTGATCTTTTCTGGAGGCATCGTTTAACTTCCGGTAGTCAATACAGACCCTCCATCCAGTTACTGTTCGAGTGGGAATGAGCTCGTTCTTTTCATTTGTTACTACTGTCATTCCTCCCTTCTTGGGTACAACTTGCACAGGGCTGACCCAAGGTAAATCAGAAATAGGATAAATGAGCCCTGCATCCAATAATTTTATGACTTCCTTCTTTACCACTTCTTGCATGCTTGGGTTCAATCTTCTTTGATGTTGAACAACTGGCTTGTATTCGCTTTCCATCAAAATCTTATGAGTGCAAAATGATGGATTGATCCCTTTTATATCCATGATCTTCCAAGCTATATCTTTTTTGTGTTCTTTAAGGACCTTAAGGAGTTTATATTTCTCCTCAATTGTTAACCCAGAAGAGATGATCACGGGTGATAGGGATTCTTCTTCCAAGAACGCATACTCCAGATGCGATGGCAGTTCTTTTAACTCCAGAACTGGTGGCTCTTCCAAGGATGGTTTTGCCCTTAGTTCTGAATCTCGGTCAATGTCCTTGCATGGTTGGTTCAAGTGGGTGTCAATCTCCTCTGACCCTTCCACTTGCAGGACCTCTTCTTGTGTGTAGTCTTCGTATACACACTCTTCAATTATCTGAGTGTCACATGCTTCCTCTTCTCGTGTTTCTTGAATATGACAGCTAATGATAGAGTCACATACGTCAATGAAGTACAGAGAATCATCATGATGCTGTGGATGCTTCATGGATTGTCCGATATCGAAAGTGATTTCATCGCTGTCTACCCTTAAAGTGAGTTTTCCTGTGCAGACATCAATGAGGGCCTTGGTGGTAGCCAAAAAGGGTCATCCCAGAATGAGGGGGACGTTCTTATCCTCATCCATGTCCAAGATAATGAAATCGATAGGAAAGATGAACTTATCGATTTTCACCAACATGTTTTTGACTATGCCTTTAGGGTATTTTACTGAACGATCAGCCAACTGGATGCTCATACGGGTTGGTTTGGGTTCTCCCAACTCCAGCTTTTCAAAGACTGTTTATGGCATTAGATTGATACTTGCGCCAAGGTCGGCCAGGGCGTTGTTGACTGAGAGATCTCCTATTAGACACGGAATGGTAAAACTACCTAGATCAGTCATCTTTGTGGGAAGTTTGTTTTGCAGGACATCTGAGCATTCCTCATTTAGTATTACGTGGAATAGCTCCTCAAGCTTCTTTTTGTTTGTCAATACGCCTTTAAGGAATTTTGCATAATTTGGCATTTAAGCAAGAGCCTCAATGAAAGGCAGATTGATGTGAAGTTGCTTGAATAGTCCTAAGAATTTCCCGTACTCCTTTTCTAGTTTCTCCTTTCTCATGCGTCCCGGATACGGAAGGTGCGGGACATATGTTCTAACAGGTGCCTTGGTTGGCTTCTCAGCAGGAGGAGGACTGTCCTCTTGAGTATCATTTGGGCATTCCTCCGTTGTGATTTGCTGAGAGGTGAGATGACTCCTTCCTTGGTGGTCTTGCCACTCCTGAGTGTAACCGCGTTTACTTGTGCATTAGGATTGGGCACTATGTTGCTAGGAAGACTTCCTTGCTGATGCTCTGAGAGAAGATGTGCCATCTGTCCTACTTGCTTCTCAATAGCTTGCATGGATGCCTTTTGACTTCTCAGCTCAACTTCATGCTTTTGGAAACGATCTTCAATCAATTTGTTAGAAGTTTGCGTGCTGGCTAGAAGTTGCTGTAAAAGGTTCTCGACGTTAGTCTCCCCATTGCTTTGATTGCTATTGTTCTGTCCTTGGTATGGTTTTTTGGGTGGAAAAGGTGCATTTTGTTGCTGGAAAGGTGGTCTTCGATTGAACCCTGGAGGTTGCTGATTGTTTCCTCCTTCTCTGAAGTTGGATTTGTTTCTCCAGTTAGCGTTATAATTATTTCCGTAAGAATTGTTTTGTCCTTCAACATAATCGACTTCTTCTACCACCATTGCTTATTGACAGTCGCTGGTTTTCTGCTGCTTTCCACATGTATCACATCGAACTTGTACCTTTTTGAACTCGGTTTGCATTTGTTCGAATTTTTTGGTAAGTGCTTCTAATTGTGCTGCGACAATGGTGTCCGTATCAACGTGATGCATACCCTTTTGGGTGGGTCTGGCTCTTAGAGGATTATATGCAAAACTTTTCGTGGCGGCCTTTTCTAATGCTTGGAATGCCTCTGTTGGGGTTGCTCCTCCAAAGTCTCCTGCAGCGCATTGATCGACAGCTTGCTTGTGCGCTCCACTGATTGCATCGTATAATGTTAGACATTGCAGCCACAGATCTAGACCGTGATGTGGACATCTTCTTAGAAGGGTCTTATATCTTTCCCATGCTGCATGCAGTGATTCATCGTCGTCTTGACGGAAGCCTGTGATACTTGACCTTAACTTGGCAGTTTTGTCGGGCGGAAAGTATTTTAACAAGAATTGTTCGGCCATTTCAGCCCAAGTTGTGATGGTGCCAGGGGGCAATGCATCTAACCATTCCATGGCGCGGCCACAGAGGGAAAACGGAAAGAGCCTAAGTCTAACGGCATCATCGGAACAGTTATGAATTTTGAAAGTAGCGCAGATTTGTAAGAAACAAGCGATGTGAGCATTAGGATCTTCATCAGGTAGACCGTTAAATTGAGCAGAGTTTTCTACCAAATGAATGATACTAGATTTTATTTCAAAGTTGTTGGCTGCAACTACTGGTTGGGTAACGCTGGACTCGTAGCCGTCAAGGGACGGCTTGGCGTAATATGTCATGTTCCTCTCTTCTGCGTCTGCCATGTTTTCGTCTAATTGAGCGTCCTCCCAAGTTTCTCCTGCTATCGCCTCAGCTACAGTTCGTGTTCGTTCTCGTAATCGATGAAGGAAATGTCGTTCGGGTTCCGAGAATGGTGTGACGATATGGGGTCAGGTGTGGTGGACATTCATTACCTAACAATTAATTGTGAAATTGTTGTAGAAAAAAGAACAGACTAACTATGAATTGAAAAATATTTACTAGTATTTACGGATTAAAAATTTGGGTTAATTGTTAAAACCGTGTCCCCGGCAACGGCGCCAAAAACTTGATGTGCGTGAACTATATATAATTTTAATAAAGATTTTTCACACAAATGTCGGTTTTAAAAGATGGTTTTCACCTAGACTACAATACACACACAAAGGCAAGTGCACCTATCGAGTGGTAATACAATTTTGATAAGAACCGGATGTCAATCCATGGACACAGTTAACGCCTCAACCCAGATTTTTAATTAGATCAAGTGACTAGTGAAAAAGTGATTAGATTGTTTTCTTGTTAAAATGAGGATTATCTTTTGTATTTTCTGAAAAAGATGTAATTTGAGCAAAAGTAATAATTTTTAAAAGACAACCATCTTAGTTTAGAATCCACTCATTAATGTATGTTGACCTCTTTTCATATGGCTAAAGTTTACTATTATGTTAATGTTATTTGAAGTAGTAGAACCAAAATCCAATTACAGATTATAATTCCCAAACCATTAAGACATAATTCCATGAGTAATTTACATGCCATCCACTTAAGATTAGCTTAGTTAGATAAAAGAGTGCAACTTCTTGACTTATGATATTCTAAAACAAAGTTATATAAATTTTAAGAGCGAGTCATCGTCACTTTCGATTAGTATAACTTTTATAATAGAAATAACACAACATTGTTATTCGTTTTTTTCAAATCTTGACCAAAGGGTTGCATGTCTTCATGTTTATTTCAGAAATAAGGTTTCAAAGATTATTCCTAATTCTTAGCTATAACATTTTAACAAAAGATGTTAAGGTTATAAATAAATATTAGTCTCATAGGTTTTCCAACTTGATATGATTTCCCATTTATAAATCTTAATTTGTTCCACAAACATTTAGACATGCAAGATCACCAAAAGGTTAACACAAAGTCATCATTACATTAACATAATAATTTAGCCATAATCATGAGTTCAACATAATTAATTGAGTTTCATCACACTAAGATGGTTGAAAAGATGTTTAGCTCATGATGAGCATACACACAAACATAACACAAATGAAATACACGTAAGACATAGTGAGCTTAAGATGTAACCAAAGCTTCTCAAGAATGAAAATGATATCTTCCAATTGAGATTATGAAGGTGGAATGGTTCTTCTTAGGCCCCCAAGTGTTCTTCTACAGCTGTTACTACGAAATGGGTGCTAGTGGAACTTTTCTCCCCCAAAGGCCAACTCAACTCAAGAGCCAAATATCTCTATTTATAGGGTCTGAGAAGTGAGGCACGGCCCCATGCTGAGACATCTGACGGGCTGCTTTTTGTCCTGGTCGCGTACGTACTCTGCATGTACCGGACACGGGGGCGTGCCTGGTGGGGCACGGCCCCGTGCTTCGTCTGACTGAGCGACAACAGTACTCTTGTACGACAGAAAGTTGACCACGGGGGCGTGCCTGGTGGGGCACGGCCCGTGCTTGGCTGGGAAACTTTGTCTTTTCTGCTGGAGACTTTGTCTTTTCTGCTGGGTGAGGGCACGGGGGCGTGCCTGGTGGGGCACGGCCCGTGCTTGGTCTTTTGCCTTGGTCAATTTTTTGTATTTTCGTCGTCTTTTCGCTTGTTTCTTCTTTTTGAACATAGATTTCCCTGGAACTTTAATACAAGCTAAATGAGCGACAAATTAACACAATGTATAAAGAAATTGCTAATAAATGGGATGCAAATGATGTGAAATATATGTATAATTTAGAGCCGATTTTATCTTTTTTTCATTTTAAGGTCATGTGTATGTGATCACCTACTGATGTACTATCATTTCTTCTCTAACTTCAAGTAGTGCCGATTTTATCTTTTTTCCAAATTTGTTTGGGTTTTTCAGAAAGTAGGTAAACTAATGAAAGATAAATCATATGACTATTTACTTTAAATAATCTAAAAAAAAAACTAAAAGAAAAACTTCCATGAAAAACCTTTTTGAAAACTTTTGTCATGTTGGATTAAGCATACCAATCATTTGAGTAAGAAATTCAATCCGTGTATCATCGAATGCTTTGGTAAATAAATCAGCAAAGTTGTCATCCGTGTGGACTTTCACCAAATCAATCAACCTCTTTTCTGCACAATCATGAATGAAATGATGTCGAATCTCAATGTGCTTCGTCTTTGAGTGTTTCACAGGATTTGTTGTGATCGACATGGTGGATGTGTTATCAACCATCATTGGTGTCCCTGTGAAGTTCAAACCATAATCCCTTAACTGCTGTTGAATCCATAAGATTTGGGAACAACAACTGGCTGCTGCAATATATTCTGCCTCACAAGTTGAAATTGCAACCGAGGTTTGCTTTTTACATTGCCAGGACACAAGCCTATTCCCTAAAAATTGACAACCACCAGATGTCGATTTTCTATCCAGACCGCAACCTCCATAATTGGAATCTGTAAAAGCTTTAAAATCAAAGTCAGAATTAATTGGATACCATAATCCCAACCTTGGTTTACCCTTTAAGTATCGTAAAATTTGATTTACAGCAATCATATGAGATTCCTTTGGCTTAGACTGAAACCTTGAACACAAGCATACTGCAAACATAATATCCGGACGTGACGCTGTCAGATACATTAAAGACCCGATCATTCCTCTGTATAATCGACAATCCACCTCTTTCCCTTTTAGGTCAGAATCTAGTTTGTGATTAACAGGAATTGGAGTGTTAAAAGCTGAAGCATTAGTCATATCAAACTTCTTGAGAATATCAGCAACATATTTCGTTTGATGAATGTAAAAACCATCTTCCTTTTGATCAACTTGAAGACCCAAAAAGAACGATAATTCTCCCATGCTGCTCATCTCGAATTTCAACTTCATCACTCTTTCAAAGTCTTTACACATATCGACATTCGTCGATCCAAAGAATATGTCATCCACATAGATTTGAACAAGTAATATATCTCCCCCTGCTTTTCTGATGAAAAGGGTAGAGTTAATTTAGCCACGCTCAAATCCATTCTCAAGTATATGCACCGACAAAGTTTCGTACCACGCACGAGGAGCCTGATGAAGACCATATAACGCTTTTTCCAACTTAAACACTTTTTCAGGATACTTGGAATCTTCAAAACTAGGCGGCTGTTTCACATAAACCTCTTCTTTTACCTTTCCATACAGAAAAGCACTTTTGACGTCCAACTGAAAAACTTTGAAACCCTTGAAAGAAGCATATGCTAGAAACAATTTAATCGCCTTAATCCTCACAACTGGAGCATAAACTTCGGTGTAAAGGGCTCCCTCTTGCTGATTAAATCCCTGGACAATAAGCCTTGCGTTATTACGTACCACAACACCACGAACGTTTGCATTTGAATACCCACTTTGTGCCAATAGATCTTGAGCCCTTAGGTAAGTCAACTAAATCCCAAACATGTAATTTATCAAACTGAGCCAATTCTTCTTGCATAGCCTCAATCCAACAATCATCATCTAAAGCTTCAACCGCATTCTTAGGTTCGGTTTAAGAGATAAAGCAAGCATGAAAACACGTCTCCAAGATACCTGTATCCACAATTTGAGCATATAAACATGAATTTTCAGCAAGTGTACGATGTCTCGTTGGAACACCCGCATTCAAATCACCAATAATATTGTCAGTGGGATGATTCTTATGCACACGGGATTGAGGAATATCTGAAGTTTGAATAACATAATCAAGATTTGAAGGCAACTCCCCCCTCAACCGGTGCCGATGTTGATGAATCATCAACTATGTTCTGTATATCGTTAGACGATTCCTGAAACACAGCTTCATCATCTTCACTGTCACCATATTGTGTTGTACCCCAAGTTGAAGCTACAGTCGGGTCAACTGGAGGAGTATCCATAATCGGAATAACCGAACGAGGATCGACAGTTGAATCATTATTGCAGTAGGACTGATAAAACATTTCAGCTTCAGTTGGAGAAATTGCAGGAGGAACATTGAAAGATCTGGATAATGCATCATAATCAAACGCCCAAGAGGGACCTTTTGCATCCTGGGGAATAGAACGGTTATCACAGTCAACATGAAACCATTCCTCAATTTGACGTGTTCTTTGTTAAAGACTCTCTTGTTATGAGAATTGGCAACGTATCCCAAGAAAATCCCCTCAATTGCTTTGGAGCTGAATTTAGTAGGAACATAGCGAGTCTTCAACAAAGTACATGGATTCCCAAAGGGTAAAAGATACGCCAAATTAGGTTTTCGATTATTCAGCAATTCATAACAAGTCTTGTTGTGTTTCTTCACAATCAAAACTCTATTGAGAACATGACACGCTGTATTCACCGCCTCGGCCCAAAAAGTAACAAACAGCTTTGAGTCAGATAACATAGTACGAGCCGTATCAATAACAGTTCGATTCTTTCGCTCAGCAACACCATTTTGCTGAGGGACATAAGGAGCACTGAATTCATGATGGATTCCCTTTTGTAAACAGAATAAACCCATATTTCCATTCTTGAACTCTGTGCCATTATCACTCCGAATCCTCCTAGCTTGCAATTTGAATAAAGTCTCAAGCCCCACAATCCGGAACTTAAGAATTTCAGCTGTTTCATCCTTAGAAGCAAGAAAATTGACCCAAGCAAACCTCAAGTAATCATCAGTCACTACCAAATAATAAGATTTGCCGCCTTCACTTCTGAAACTAATAGGTCCGAACAAATCCATATGCAACAACTCTAAAGGAGTCACAATAGATTTTATCAAGGAATACAGTCTTCATCCACATGAAACCTCATGGCAGGGACACCAGAAACCAACCCATGCTTTACAAGATATTTCATTTTTCTAAAAGTTATATGAGCCATTATCCGGTGCCATAAAGTTGAATCGGATTCAGAAGCTTTCGAAAGAAGACAAGTCGGAACAGACGAAGTTGTCGTCGCATTGCTCATGTCGAGCATATATGTATCATTCTTTCGAGGAGCTCTCATAAGTATCCAATCTTTAGGTATTACAAATCCCGGCTTCAAGACCAAACACTCTGACTTATTAAAATGAAATGAGAAATTTTTGTCACAAACTTGCGAAACAGATAACAGATTGTGTTCAAGCTGCTCCACATAGTTGACTCTCACAAAGCTCAATCTCCCATTTGTTACAGTTCCTTGGCCAGAAATATATTTCCTCCCTTCTTTCCTGCAAAATCAACGTAACCTCCTTGGATTTCTTTAACATTCTCCAATAAGTTAAGATTTCCTGTCATGTGCCTAGAGCATCCACTATCAACATACCAATGGTTGTCAATAGTCCTCCTTGGAGTTACCTGCACACAAACAAGAATGATTAGTTAGTAATAGAGACCCAAGCCATTGTGGTCTTGGGTCGACCTGATTCATCAAAATAAACAATCTCTTTTAAAACACAATCAAATCTCTCCTCTATTTTAGGAAATTGTTTCTTAGAAACAGAAACTTGAGACTTTGGTATCCATTTTGATTGAACATGAACCCTTTCACTCTCCTTTGATGACTCAACGGTTTCAACATTGTCTTTGACCACCAGTTGTTCCAAAAGTTTTCTCAACCTTCTATTTCGTCGTCGTCGTTGTGGTCTTGACAATTTCACCTTTGGTTGTGTAAGTTCACCAGAAGAAGCAACCTTCTCAACTACCTTTACGGTATCAGAAGTAATCTTGATTACTGGTTTCTTAACTCTTTTATCCGCATTATGAGTCTTATCAACAGACTGTACATGTAAGGTCCGAATTCTTGATGATCTTCAATAAACGGATTCAACAGCGTGTTGAACTAGCGGAAACAGACTCGACACGTGACTTGTAGGTAGAATCAAAGAAGACGAGACACAATTCAAAAGTCAAACGATTCATATATTGATTAAATCACTGAAAACACAATACAGATCGTTCAACAACTCGTCTAACCGATTACAGAAAACAAAACAGCTATTTATACTAATTACATGTAATCGGATGGGCTTGGGCTTGGGCTTGGGCCTGGGCCTCATACTTCAAGTATGCGGTTGGGAGCCGCAAACTTGAAGTATGCGGTTGGCCCATGAAGTATGCGGCCGCATACTTCCAAAGTGTTGTCTTCTGAACTTCCCGGTAATCTCTTGATACGTTAGCCTATTAGGTTTGATCCTTACAGTACAACTGTACTCACTGGTGGATTCACAAACGGTCTTGCCAACTTTGGGTTCTCTAGACGCTTCCCCAAATTCTTGTGTGCACAATCTTTTAGAATATGACCAATAGTACCACAATGAAAGCAAGCACGTCTTTCTTTGTATACTCTTACATACCTCTCTCTCTGAACCTTGTTTGGACTGTATGATGAACACTTAGAAGTAGTGTTCGAAGGTTGAACAACCGGTTGATTTTCTTTTTCAACTTTCTTTTTAAAAAATCTTGTAGGTTTCTTGAGAATCAAAACCACCACTTACAAAAGGTTTAACTGGTTTATAAGTAGATTTAGGTTTTGGTTGTTCAACTTTCTCATCCGGTTCAGTTAGGATGCATCTATCTCTGGTCATTGTTTTCACCACTACTGGTTCCACATACACTCTCTCACAACTCCTTCAGATTTATTTGGATAAAAAACTTCATCATCAGTTGAATCTATCCTCACTAGTAACAGGATTGATATTCAACACAGTTTTTGGTTCCAAATCTTCATTCAAAACCACCTCAGTCAGACAAGGAGTATAATTCTCATTAAAAGGTGGACAATACCCAACACCTCCTCCAATATCTGTGTCATCAAAAGACGGACAAGAACCAACACCTCCAATAACCTTTTCACCTGAAGCTTTCTCATTATAATATTCCAATAGAAAACTGGAATTCTTATAACCCTCAAGCTTTCGTAACAATTTTGTTACTTCAGTTTGTGACATGGCAAGTTCATTAAATTTCTTTTCATACTCTGAGTATGACACATCGAGATGAAATGCTTGTTCATTAACTTTGATTTGCAAAACTTTAATGTCATCTTTTAAAGATTCAATTTTAACTTTCAAAATTGTTTCATTTTCCTTCAAAGTTTGGTTCGATGTGTACATTGCTTTCATGTCACAAGTGAGATTCGTGTTGTCATCACACAATCTCGTAATCTTGAATTCAGAATCAATACATTTTAAACAAGAATTAACCTGTTGTACCTGTTTAGCATCTGCCATGAATGCATTTCCCTGAGCTAGCATCTCAGCAATCTTTTCTGTAACCTTTCCAGCAGCTCCATCACTGAGCAAATCTTTATTTGAAAACTTAGGTTCACTTTTCTGAGGAACTGACTCTTCTCTTTCAGTTAAACTCTCAGAATCTGTAGAGTCACCATCAGAAGAACTGTTTTCACTTCCATCTTCAGTATGGACTTCATCTAGAAAAGCTTGACTAACATGAGCAACAATATCCTCCAAATGAATACCCCAATCATAATTTTAATCTTGTTGAGAGATTAAGGCTGTGGAAGTATTTTGCCTATTTTGGTTTCCTTGATTGTTTGAGGAACTCGGATTCTGAGATTTTGGTTTTGTGCATTCCCAAGCAAAGTGACCAAACTCTTGACAATTATAACATTTAACTTTTGATTTATTCAATCCCATCTTTGTCTTGCTTGATGCTCCAATGAACTTCTTTCCCGTTCTCTTCAAATGATCTTTCCCTTGATGCATCCATAATGCCATATTCCATTGAATATTCATTTCTTCAAGAGCATCTTTATCCAATTGCTTGAAGTCTTCTTCAATCATATCTGGATCAGTGATTTTGCCTCCAATAAAATTTTCATAAGACGTTAAAAACGAAGCAATCATGGCTATCATATCAACTGCAGTCGTAGGAGACACCTTTTGAGAACACGAATGATTGTCATTGTTTGTATTCTTTGAACATCTAGAATGTGAAGCAACAAAGCATGAACTTTCATTACATGACCTATCCTTAGAGCCTTCAGAAACTTCACCAGAAAACAAAGCAACTCCTCCAGTCTTATGTGAAGATGCACCTTTTCCAAAATAGATACTCGGATCTTGATAGATTGTGTCTTTCTTCTGCTTATGCAAGTCATAAGACTGAATCTTTCCCATTAAGTCTTCAAGACTCAAATCATCAAATCCATTTTGCTCTTTGATCACAAAAGTGTACATCTCAAAATGAGCCGGTAGAGCATCTAGAAATTTATCAAGAATCTTCTTGTTTTTGTAAGTGATGTCATTGTTAACCATTTCACTTAAAAGATGATAATATCATGACATGAGTTCATCCACAGATTCACCATCAAAGTGTTTGAAAACACTAAATTGCTTCTTAAGTAGTTCTCGTCTACTCTTCTTGATGTCTGTGCTACCCTCACATCTCTTTGCTAAGCCTTCCCAAAGGTCACGAGAAGTCTTAAACTTCTTGAAAGTATGGAAGATGTCAAGAGGTAAACACATAGATAATGCTGCAAGAGCTTTCTTTTCACGATCATACAATTTCTTCTCTTCATCACTAAGAGCTGAGACTAGTTTAGGAGTATCAGAAACACCCATATGATAATGAACAGGATGTTCATATCCCTCACTGATTGGAATCCATAGACTAGTATCATTGATATTAACATAATTTTCAAAACGACTTTTCTAATTTGAATAGTCTTTGAGATTCATAAGCCTCGGTGGCTTGGTTGGAGTACCAATCTCATTATCATGATTCAATAGATGAGTCATGTTGTTTACACTCACATGATTACGATTAGACATTTTTCAAGTCTTTTTAACACTTCAACACTTAGAAAATTTTGACAAAATTCTGCCTGTAGCGAACTTAGCAAGCGAAGATAACAAGTTCGCCTAAGTGGAATGTAGCGAACTTAACAAGTTCGCACGTAAATGATCAGACAAGTTCGCCTGCTTTAGCTAAAGAACAAGGAGGAGAGTTCTATCACCCAAACGCACGAACAGATCTGGAAATTTTCATATCTCTCGATTTTGAAGGAATTAGATAAATTCTTTCCGTAGGAATCTTCAAATGATGAATTAGAACACTTCTAACGGATCAATTTTGGTAAAACAACACCAAAAATGAAGAAACCAATCCAAATTCTCTTCAAAAGTCGCCAACATCTTCAAGAACATAGAAACTTCAAAAATCTTCATCTTTTTGTGTGAAATCAATTGAAACGGTGTCAAACAACAATAGCAAATCAAGTGCAATGGCTCTGATACCACTTGTAGGTCCCGGTAGGGTCTACGAATCGATCTCTGCTGTAAAACACTCAATACGTACACGAAGTGCGGAATCCTAACATATACGTACGTCTCGAATACTCACACACACGATACAATCACACGCAAGACGAAATATCATAAAAGCTTCTTGTATTCACTCTGTAAACAGTACACACATAGTAGTTCCATAATTACAGATCTCTAGAAATGAGAACAACTACTGCACTATTTATAGGCAATACTATTGGTATAGGCGAACTTATCATGTTCGCCAACTTTAGTTCAGGCGAACTTGTTAAGTTCACCACAACTAGATCAGGCGAACAGGCTAAGTTCGCTTGTGCAAAATTTTAACAAAGATTTGAAAATAAAAAGCACCACTTGCCCCACGGTGGGCGCCAAATTGTTTTGGGTAAAAATTATACGAACTAACTTTGTAACCAAATTTTGAGAGTGAGGTAACGTGCTTGTTAAATGTATGAATGTAAAACGGTAAAATCAACACGAGTGTTTACGAGGAAAGCCCTTGATCCTTGATGATCTCCGGCACAAAACCTCGGGAGCCGACTAAACGTCGGGCTGCCTTGATGACTTGTATAAAACTAAAATTATCGAGTACAAAGAGAGCAAAAAGATCGTAGGCTAAGTGTTACAGAAGTTGCGAGTGTGTTGTTTTGTGTTCCTATATGATCATATTGCTAATTAAATATACAAGTTATCTCCAACTAATTATCCGAGATTTTAGCTCTTGAGTCTATCCTTCCACATGACCGTTCCAAGTTAATTCACACGTATTCCACACGTGGTCCAAGTCCATTGAGCGAGTCTTCAGGCACATATTAGTTCGCAAATGCTTCACCTGCGATTAATAGAATAATAGACAAGTAGCCGTTAGTAATATTCAGGATACTGACCTTATCGGGATACCGGATCCTGGATCACGCATTACTCAGGATCCTGCTCTGAATTTTAACCCGTAACACTAATCTTTTGTTTATTTGTGCAGATCACATGTTTATTCATACCCGTAATTCAGGAAGGAAGTCACCAGTTTTATTTGATCTAGAAATACAACATACCGCTAGAGCCAACCGGAAGATACAGAATCAATTCCAAACCATTCTAGAAAACTTGACAATCCGAGAATGTTACAAAATCAACCATCAAACCTAGACCCAAACCAAGGTGGGGGACCAGCCCCACCTTTGCCAGATCTCCTATTTCCTAATCAACCACCACCAAATAAACAACCACCCACATACCAGCAACCACAAAACCAACAACCACCACCATCATTCCATGACAACCAACCCTATGACAGCTTCCCGAGCTATTCAGAGTTTGGGGAGAATGAGCATGCAAATAGCTACAGACTAGAGCATGGTTCTCAACATGAGAACTGGGATGAATAAGAAGCATGGTATGACCTAAACCACCAGGAGGCATTCCCTCCTAGAAATCAAGTAATAAATGGGGTGGACAACTGGGTACAACCACCACCAAGAGCGGACTATGGGTATCAACCGAGAAAAAGGGTAACTTTAACAGAGAGAACAGGTATAGGCAACCTCAAGTGAACATACCTAATTATCAAGAGGAACCGCCTCGGAACAAAAACTTCCCAAGGCATGAACAAGGTGTAGACAGTCACTTCCACCCTGCTTTAGCCCTAAATGCTTCCCCCGTGATTCCCCCAGTTCGTAGGGGGAATGCATTTGAGATCAGACCGGGTTGTTTAGGGATTCTCCCACACTTCTTTGGGAGAGCTACTGAGGAGCCCTACACACACTTATCAGAGTACGAGGAAACATGTGGGACCATAGGTGGTCAAGAGTTCACTACATACGAGGTGAAACTGGTGCTCTTCCAGTTTTCACTAAAGGACTGTGCTAAACAATGGTTCCTTTCTCTACCGTCTGCTAGTATTGCTACTTGGGCAGAACTTCAGTAGAAATTCTTGGATGAGTATTTCCCACCACTCAAGACTAATGAGGCCAGAACTGCAATCAGAGACTTTAGGTAACAGTCGGGAGAACCATTCTATGAAGCCTTCAAGAGATTTAAAGAGTTACTGAGGAATTCCCCACACCATGGTACAGAGAAGTGGGAATTGATTCAGGCATTTTATGATGGCCTTTTGCTTGAGGATGTCGGAGATGTGAAATCCACCAGTAATGGGTCATTCTTCTCTAACCATGTTGATGAGGATTGGGACATACCTGAGAGGATGGCGGTGATATCCAAAAGACAAGCTAATGCAAGTAGGAGGGGAGATTCAAATGGTACGTCTTGGTAAGCCGAGTGGTAAAGAGGTGGCAAGTGTGTCACAAGCATATCCAGTATGTGACGGATGCGAGGAGTTGGGGCATGTGTTAGCAAATTGCCCACGAGAGCAAGGAAAGGCTGAAAAGGTGAACTAGCTTGGTGGAAAGAAGGCAACTCCTACACACTATCATCCAGGACTCAGAAACCACCCCTTGTTCAGGTATGGTAATGCATATAGTCAAATCAATCCTAACTTTCAGGGTGCTAATGTGCAGGGTGGAGGAAAACCACAACAGCAACAATACCAAGATCGACAGCAAGGATACAATCAATGTGGATACCAGAGATACAAAAGGGGCTATCAACAAAAAAATCAGCAAGGGGGTGGTACAGGAGGTGATGACCTGAGGGGTGCCCAGTTTAATGCTATCATGGATGATATCAAGGAGCCGAAGAAGGATAATGAAGTCCGTGACAAGACAGTTAGTGCTCTTGGAAAGCAAATGGGTCAAATGGCTGAAGAATGGTCGAGGAGAGAACCAGGCAAGTTACCAAGCAACACCCACACCAATCCGCAACATCAAGGGTCGGGATCAAAGAATGCCCATGTCAGTCAGGTAAGTGTTTTGAGAAGCGGTAAGCAATATGACAACAACGTCGTCCCTCCACAACCGCTAGTTGAAGGGTTGGTGGAGGATGTGGATGATGAAAGTGATGACGAACCGGTACTTGTTACATCTACCTAAGAAATCGGTAACTTCTGAAAAACCAAATAATTCTAAAGCGTCCACTAGTGCTCAAGGGACGGGTGTGGAGAATAATACCATCCCATTTCCGAGAGCGTTGGTTGATCCATCTAAACCGGTGAATAAAATGGGCCCACAGCAAGATGAAATGTGGGAAATTTTTAAACAAGTCAAAATTAATCTTCCCCTAATTGATGCTATTAAGCAAGTACCGGTGTATGCAAAATATCTTAAAGATCTGTGCACTCAAAAGAGGAATCATAAGATGCCCAAAAATCTTGATCTAACCGATAATGTGAGTGCAGTTTTGTCCGGTATTCTTCCACCTAAGCTCCAAGATCCAGGAGCGCCTTTGATCCAAATTTAAATAGGTGATTTCAAAATAGATAAAGCACTTTTGGATTTGGGAGCAAGTGTTAGTATCTTGCCGGGAAGCTTGTATGACCAATACGATTTTGGTCCTCTACAAAAAGCTGATACCACTGTGGTGTTAGCAGATTTAACTCTTAAGCTTCCCCGCGGGATATTAACTGATGTGATTGTCAAGGTGGAAGACTTCCATTACCCAGTCGACTTCTTAGTGCTTGACTATGTAGCCCCTACTAAAGGGAGCCAACCCAATGTTATTTTGGGAAGGCCATTTTTTAAAACTGCTCAACGTGTTATAAACTGCATGACAGGCACAAACGACATGGCCTTTGGTAATAGAAAAATGCATTTGAATGTCTTTTCCCGTACATTTAATTCTCCAATCATTGACAAATGATTTAGTGCAGACATCATTGATGGGTTTATTATTCATGAAAATGAGGATGAGCCCAAGGAGCCGTGTGTTTTGTGTAACAGGGAAGAATCTGAGTATGAGAATGAGCTAAAAGCAGAAGAAGAGCAATTGGAAGTGTGTGCCATCAAAGAGGGACGACCCACATGGACACTTCAAGTGGAAAGTATACCAGATTCCATAGACACTCATCTAAAACCATCCCTGGAATCACCACCTCAGGTGCAATTGAAAGAGTTACCAAGAAGCTTGAAATATGCCTTCGTTGGAGATAATAAAACCCTCCCGGTCATAATTGCATCAAAATTGACCGAGGCACAAGAGAGGTCCCTCATGGGTGTTTTGGTTGCTTATAAAGCAGCAATTGGGTGGACGATAGCAGACTTGAAAGGGATTAGTCCTTCAATTATGATGCACAAGATTATCACTGAACGGGATGCAAAGCCGGCAAGAGATGCACAAAGAAGGCTAAACCCGAACATGAGGGAAGTTGTTAAGAAAGAGGTTTTGAAATGGTTGGATGCTAGGATTATCTATCCCATATCTGACAGCACTTGGGTGAGCCCTACACAGACAAGTACCAAAGAAAGCAGGCATCCAGATCATAAGGGATGAGCAGGTAGCCACCCGACCCGTAACGGGGTGGAGGGTATGTATTGATTACAAGAAGTTGAACACAGCCACTTCCAAGTATCACTTTCCTTTACCTTTCATTGACCAAAACATCGAGAAATTATTAGGTCAGAAATTTTACTGCTTTTTAGATGGGTACTCAGGATATAATCAGATTGCTATTCATCCTGACGATCAACATAAGACATCTTTTACCTGCCCATATGGTACCTTTCATTCAGGCGAATACCATTTGGGTTGTGTAATGCCCCAACCACCTTTCAAAGGTGCATGATGAGTATCTTTTCGGATATGATTGGGGAGTCTTTGTAAATATTCATGGTTGACTTTTCAATATTTGGTCAGTCATTTGATGCATGTTTAGAGCAATTGACCAAGGTATTGAAAAGGTGTGTCGAAACAAACCTAGTCCTTAGTTGGGAAAAGAGCCATTTTATGGTACAGGAAGGGATTATTTTGGGACACATAGTATCAAGTAGGGGGATGGAGGTAGATAGAGTAAAAATCAAAGTAATTTCAACACTACCTCCCCCTACTAATGTCAAAGGGGTAAGATTGTTCTTGGGGCATGCGGGATTTTACTGCCGATTATTAAGGGTTTTAGCACTATCACAAAACCACTTGTAATCTACTTTTAAAATACGTCCCATTTGAATTTGATAATGAGTGCTTAAAAGCATTTAATATTTTAAAAGAAAATTTGGTAGACACCACGATCTTACAAGCACCTAATTGGTCATTACCTTGTGCGATGCAAGTGATTTTGCAATCGGGGCAGTCTTGGGGCAAAGGGTGGATAAGAAACCGGTGGCAATTTACTATGCCATCAAGACCCTGGATGGGGCACAATTGAACTATACTACTACTGAAAATGAGTTACTTGTAGTTGTGTATGCTCTTGATAAGTTCAGGTCTTACATCTGGGGAAGCAAGGTGATTGTGTACTCAGATCACAGTGTTGTGTAATATCTCATGGAGAAGAAGGATGCATAGCCTAGGTTGATCAGATGGGCCCTTTTGTTACAGGAGTTCAACCTAGAGATCCGAAATAAGAAGGGCACAG
This sequence comes from Smallanthus sonchifolius, assembly GCA_023525975.1. Taxonomy (NCBI): domain Eukaryota; kingdom Viridiplantae; phylum Streptophyta; class Magnoliopsida; order Asterales; family Asteraceae; genus Smallanthus; species Smallanthus sonchifolius. The sequence continues at coordinate 1,703,792 of JAKNSE010000037.1, read as the reverse complement.
AGAATGTGGTAGCAGATCACCTCTCGAGGGTTGTGAACAAAGAAGATGAGTCTACTAAAAGAATTGGGGATACATTCCCAGATGAGCAAATCCTAAGTATTTCTACTAACCCATGGTATGCTAACATTGTTAATTACTTGGCTGGGGTTAAATTCTAGAACATTGGGCTAAGAATAAGAGACAACACTTCATGTCTCAAGTGAAGCAGTATATCTGGGATGAACCAGATTTGTTTATGGTCGGGGCAGATCAAATGATCTGGCGTTGTGTGCCCAAAAGTGAAGACCAGTACTTATTGGAACATGCCTATTCATATGCTTGTGGAGGGCACTTCAGTGGACAGAAAACAGGACATAGGGTACTCACTTGTGGGTTCTTTTGGCTTATAATCTTTAAGGATGCAACAGAGTTCGTGAAAAAGTGCACAAGGTGTCAGCAACTAGGGAGTATCACTAAGCGGGATGAGATGCCAATGCGACCTATCATGGTCGTCAACATATTTGATGTGTGGGGCATAGACTTCATGGGCCCTTTCCCTAATTCGTTAGGACACCTGTACATCTTAGTGACAGTTGATTATGTTTCTAAATGGGTTGAAGCAATCGCCACTACGACGAATGATCATACAGTAGTGTGCAAGTTCGTGCAGAGCAAAATCTTTTCCAGGTTAGGTGTCCCTCGTGTGATCATCAGTGATGCGGGTTCACATTTTAAGAACTTTAAATTTGGTAAATTGCTAAAACGATACGATGTGAACCATCGGATCGCCACTCGATAACACCTACAAATAAGTGGGCAAGTGGAAGTGTCGAACAGAAATATAAAGGAGATTTTACAAAAGACGGTATGACCTGATCGTAAGGATTGGTCAACCAAACTAAACGATGCTTTATGGGCCTACCGAACAGCTTACAAAACTCCGATTGGTACCACACCCTACCGGCTAGTTTATGGAAAAGGATGTCATTTACCGGTTGAAATAGCTCATCGTGCATTATGGGCAGTTAAATCTGTTAATCTTGAGTATGACAATGCAGGTAAAGAGCGAAAGTTGCAACAATGTGAGTTGGATGAGCTGAGGGATGAAGCTTACGAATGTGCATCTGCATACAAGGCAAAGATGAAAGCAGTGCACGATTCCAAGTTAAAGAAGGTCTTTGAGGTAGGCCAGAAGGTGTGGCTATACAATTCAAGGCTGAAACTGTTCCCCGGGAAGCTGAAGAGTAAATGGATGGGGCCAAACTTGGTGATCAGAGTTGGACAGTTTGGGGAGGTCGAGATCGAAGACTTTGACGATCACCTCAGGCAGGTGGTGAATGGGCGTAGACTGAAGCCCTACTTAGAAATGGATGAAATCAATGACACCAAGGAAGAATAAGTAAGCTTTTTCATGCATGCATCTGCATATGAATAACCCAAGTCAGGTACACCGCGTATGGCTGAAGACGTTAAACTTAGCGCTCTTAGGAGGCAACCTAAGATTTACTTTCTTGTCTAGATTAAATGAACGTTGTGGGTGTGTTCTCTAGAAACCCTCACGAGACTAAACTCATCCACTCAGGCTACCGAGGGGTTTAAATGGCTTGATGCATGTGCTAAATGCATCCGTGATTCCTACGAAAGTGAGTTAGGTTTTTGTTTCTGGGAAAAGCCCAAGTGTGGGGACGTTATGGGAACGCTGAGGCTTATAGTTTTGCAATGGGGGCCATGCATCATTCTCTGGGGGTAGGATACCGTGTGCAGAGTTTGTAGAGTCGTGAGTCTTCATTTTTACTGTTTTCGGTATGTTTCCGCGTATTTTTAAAGTTTTCCCGGGGATTTGGGGCCATACGAGCATGAAAAACCATCACAAATCACGTTCCAGGTATATCTGAACTTAATTGTAGAGTTGGAACGCATTTTGAAAAAGTTAAAAATTTTGAGTTCAAAAAGTCAAAAAAATTTCTAAGGCAAAAAGTTGGAAAAACAAGTTATCTTTCTGTGATGGAGGTGTCTTCGCGACACGCGAAGAACAAAAGTTAAGGTCAGATGAATTTTTGTCACTCGCAGTACTCGAGGGAATGGCCCCAAGTCTTCGCGACACACGAAGATCTAAAATTAGGTTTTTTTTATTTTTTATTTTTGTAAATTTGAGTCGTTCGAGTTCGTCGGGTCTTTTAATTTCTTTTGAGTCTTTATATTGAGTCGATATGATGCTTGTGGGTTTGTTTCGATCTTAATTTTGCAGGTTTGGATTTAATTTCTCGTACGCAATCTCCATTCGGGAGACGATAATCCGACCTTGCACGTTCTTGTATACTGCAACCCACTTGTATCCATGTAACACGATCGCAAATGAAATGCTATACGATCGTCCATCCAGCTAAGTTTCTTTTACTTTTGTATTTTGTTTTCGTTTTTGAGTCGCTCTTCCTACATTGAGGACAATGTAGAGTTTAAGTGTGGGGAGGGGAGACTTTAGTCCAGGTCTAGTTGAGTATTTTGTTTTGAGTCATAAAAATAAAAAATCCATAAAAATTTAAAAATCTAAAAAAATGTCCCTGGATTAGAATTTTTGCAACTAAATGGAAATGATAGTACAATCAGGAAACTGTGCTAATGTAGAATTGAAATGAATAATGATAATCAAACATGTATAATTTGTAACATTTTGGTAGGCCCAACCGACTTAAGCGCTTAAATATCCTGATAGTGTATCTAGCTTAATTGAATAATTAATTCAGGATATCTTATTGGTTCTCATCTTAGGGGTATCGGTAAGGTCAAAACTGTCAATATAGGGTGATAGGTACCTTTGTAAACAAAAACTTATAAGTTTTTAAAACTTTTTGGCACACTGCTTTCTTTTTATGAAAATAAATCCGAAAGATGGTGGCTCCTGCAATCCATAATCCATCAACTGAGTGAGCTTAATTAATAAAAGTTGAAAGCATAGGTTTCGCCTACGTGTTACCCTCTGGGATAGCGACTTGGTTGATACACCCATGGGCGGGACTTAAGTAATCAATATTTTGGACATCTAAGTTAGGTCTATGTGTTACCATTTGGGATGGCGCCTTGAAGGATACACCACTATTCTGAAGCTTATGAAAGTCATTGTTAAGAACTGAAACCTATGTTTTACCCCTCAGGATGGTGACTTGGGGGATACACCTCTTGGTGAAGTTTATGCATCGTAGTACGTTAATAAAAGCTAAAACATTCATCCATCGATCCATAATTCATCTGATTTCAAAAGCATATAAATTAGTGTTTATAATGGTGGAAAATCTATATGGTTTAACCCGAGCCTAAACATGACCTTGAGATGGGATTAGGCTGAGTCGTAACTTTCCGAGTGTGAGACCCATAGATAGACTGCTGCTTGGTAATGTATAAATATATTAGATCACATAATTGGGGGCTCGATAGGTCGGTGGCTGGGTTTAATCGGATCGAAATACCAATTGTTACAGTTAACATGTTGAGATATCAAAAGATGTAAAAGAATGGAAATAAGTTGCAAGTTTCTGATTATGATTCCATGCATAATTATTTTTTGGGACGAAAAAGGTCAAGTGTGGGGATGTGATGCGTTGCTAAATATCCCGTGTATATGAATCTAATTGTACAAATTTTAAGTTATTAGCTTTGTATATCGAGTCTATTTTATGTGCATTTGGTGTTATTGAGGGTTACAGGTTTAATATGCTAAGTGAACGGGAAAATACGAGCTTAAAATCAAGAGGATAGTAGCATACACGGGCCCCGGAGAAGTAAAAGTCAACAAAAGTCAAAAATGTGGAAAAATGGATCATCGCGGTACGTGAAGACCAAGAGGGAGAAGTTCGCGGTACGCGAGGGCTTTGAAAAGCCCACCCGACTGTTTTGTCCTTCGCGGCACGCGAAGGATGGCCCAGTGATCTTCGCGACACGCTTTTATGGTATGCAATTACGGCTCTTTTTGAGATAATTCCAATTATAAGCCATTAGGGATCCATTGTCGAATTACTTTGCATCTTTTCGTCCCAGAGCAGTCTAGAGGTGATTTCCAGAGATAAAGTTCCAATATTTTCAAGTTTTTGATGCTAGATCGAGTTACACCAATCATTGAAGAATCGACGATGATGTCGATGAGTGGCTAATCTCTTCATGTCATTTCCGGGTGTAGGATATTCTTGTAAGTGATAGACTAGGGTTCATACTTACTTTGGTTTAGCGTTCTTGTAATCGTTTGATTGTTTAAATTCTAGAATTAATCTTGATTGATTAAACAGTTTCAGTTTATTGATTTATCGTATGCATCAGTTTTTTGGTTTTCTATCGTGAACCATTGTGTATCTATGATTCGTATTTTGAATTGGTAATTAACTATTGGGTAATTAACTTGTGTCAAGCATTCGGTTTTACAATCGTTGCTCAGTGCAGTCGTTATTTGAATGTTAATTATTTATCAATCTGTTTAATGAGTTATGTCTATGTAACTTCCAATAAGTACAACCCAGTAATCACAGAACTTGCAATCTGAACCCGGAAGCGATCCGTTTTCTCTTAATAGTTTTTACAAAGTTAAAGTTAATTGCTTTTTAATTAAAATCCGAAAAGTTTTTCTAAACAAACACAATCCACCAATTCCCTGTGGATACGACACCCTACTTCACTATACTATAGTTTAAGGTAGTTGTGGATTAGCATAATAAGTGTTTTTGATTGACCTTGACAACGCGATCTGGTGCACCTGAAACATTTAAGTAAATGTCAACTACAAGTAGTTGGTGAGTAACATAGGTTTGACACCAACAAAGTTGAATATGATTTACAAATCAATATGTTCAAATCAAGTCTAAGGCATAAATGTGAAAACATACAAGGTTCCAAAGTGTACAATCAAGCCATGTAATATGTATGCACAATCCACCTGATTGCGTGAAGTAAGGTACCAAAATGTATGCACAAATCCGCCAAGATTTGTGTTAAGTAATGAATCGGATTCCCATATAAATGATCATGTTAGGTACTACCCTAGGCTTGCCACACAAGTTAATGATTGTACTAAACATGAACACATGTATCACCAAGTAGTTTAAGACATGAAGCACAAAGGCTTTGCATAAGAATATTGTAATTGAATTGTGTATGTAAAGTAATTTTAGACATGTTTCACCCGAGTATTTCTAAACAAATGTAATGTAAAGGGGCTATGAAACTCACTTGTAATGAAGCGAGTAAGTTGTATGAAATGTAAATGATGGATAGGCTTCGTGAGGATTTCTCACAACTAATCTACACAGATAATTTATATTCTAGACTCAATGAAAATAAAGAATTCTAAGTTTATTTGAGTTTCTAGGGATTCTTGGAATTTGGGGTCGGATATAGGGTTTGTACAAGTTTTTAAAAATATGTATATGTGTATCACAAATTTTGAAATAAAAATGATAAAGTAAATTAATTAGAATTAATAATTAATTATATAGTGCTTATAATAATAATACGTTTGGATTTATTTATGTAGTTATTCTAAAAATAATTAATAAATAATGTATGAAATGGTCAAAGTTTAAATAATTTTTTTATGTAAATAAAATAATTATTTAAACTATTTAAATAATTTCTTTTACTTAAATGAGTTATAAAAGAGATATTAAATAAATATGAGCTTTAAATGAAATTAATTGAACTTGTATAATTGTTTATCTAAAATAATTATTTAAGTATTTCTATAGATTTAAAATATTTTAAATAATTATTCTTTGTCAAAGTAATTATTTATATGTTTAAAATTGAGTTAATAATGTTTAAATAAATATTTAAAATTTGTTTTATAAACATTGTTATTTTATAAAGAAAACAACATATTTAGATTTATTTAAGTAAACCATTTATATTGTTTATTTAGGATTTTATAATATGTTTTTAATAAATAAAAAATGAATAAAACATTATTTGATATTTTTTATGTTTATAAATTTACTAAAAGTATTTATTGGATTTATAAAAATTAAATCAGATTTTTAAAACATTATTTATGTATTTAAAATGACAAAAAAGTGTTTAATCACAAAAACCAGCCACACAGGCCTCGAACCCGCGCCAAGGCCAGGTCAACCTTGCATGTAGGGATGGCAATGAAACCTGAACCCGATGAGAAAACCCAAAACATTTGGGATGGGTATGAGGTCGGGTAATCGGGTATGAGGTCGGGTAATCGGGTATGGGACCGGGTTTAGGATTACTTTTGAAGTTTTTTGCGGGTTTGGGACGGGTATGGGATATGGTGATATACCCGTTTACCCGCCCCAGTTACCCGATAATGTATACCCATTACCGATTATATAGCCGACATAGTTTTTTTTATTCTAGGTATATATATCGTGTTTATTTTAAGTATATATACCGTATTTATTTTAAACGTATATACTCGACATGATTTAATTTCTTTCTTTTTTTTATTTTAGTTACAATTTTTATGTATACCTGATAGATACCCGACGGGTGTAGGTGAGTATACCCAACGGGTATTTTTTAGAAACTAACGAGTTTACCCGAAACCCGCGGGTATACTCGATACCCGACGGGTAATTCCTCGATAGAAACCCGACGGGTTTTGTGCCGGGTTTGAGACAAGATTTTATAACCAGGTATGGGGTTGGGATTACCTAAACCCGTCCCAAACCCGACCCATTGCCATCCCTACTTGCATGCGCACTTTAGACCATCAGACTAAGGCTTATGCCTTGGTCATAGACTGATGCTTTATATTTTGAAGTAACAATCCCAAAACACCTTCGTCCCCAATTGAATACTCGTAACCCTAGCCGTTACATTGGCCCGATCGAGCAAACGATCAAAGCGAAGCCATGGGCACTAGAATTACCTGAAATGATCAAGTAGAGAAGGAGAACGACTGACTAAACAGGTTCGGGTTCGTCGGCTTTGATTTGGGTTCAAGAGGTGAAATGCGACGCAATTGAGGGTGTGGTGAGTTTGTATTGAGTCTCATCCATGATTGTGGATGTCTATTTATACACAATTTGCACTGAAATGGATCGATCACTTAAATGGGTTTTAATGGAAGTTCGGTTATGAGTTTGATAGTAATTAGATAATGAAAGTTCAATTAATCACGAGGGACGGATCGTTTGGATGTCTACAACGTTTAGCCGTTGAGATTTCTAGAAGAAATTGGGTTAAAGATCGAGTTTGCAATTTGTGGTCTCAAAACAGGTGTGTGCGGGACTCGAACCCATGACTGGAACAGGGGGAGGGAAAGAATCTGGATTTGCACTTAGGCCCCTGATGTTTCAAGCGTTTGTCATTTTATGTACAAACTTTAGGTTTTAGTTTAAACTAAAGTTTCAGAATTTACAAAATGAACCCTGCACTTTTTATAAAATATAAAACCATTAAATTTTATAAGTTTTTATTAAATTTAATATATCTATATATTATAATTAATGTTATAAGTATAATTTATAAAATAGAAATAATTTAATTTCTATTAAAAATTATTTTCTTTGAAATTAATAACATAACACTTATAAACCTTAATTTTATTTATAGAATTTATAATTTAGTTTTTTTATAAATTTATATCTATATATATATATTGGGGAGGGATCCAGAGAAAACCACATAGTTAGGCGAAAACCGGGAAAACCACAAAAAAAAACCAATTTTAACCAATAATATAATAATATTTATTTTTTATTGTATTTTATTTTTATTTTTTTAGAAGAGTATCAATGTAATATTACACATTTTTAACAAAAAATCATTTAAATATTGGTTTACGTATACGTAACCCATAGTGTTTTTCTTTGTGGTTTTTTTTGTGGTTTTCACGGTTTTCGCCTAACTTTGTGGTTTTCTCTTGATCCTTCTTACCCTTCTTATTTTTAAAACCCTTTTCATAAAACAAACACTTTCCACCAATTCCCTGTGGATACGATACCCTACTCCATTATACTATAGTTTAAGGTAGCTAGGGATTATAATAATTGTTTTTTATTGACCTTGACGATGCGATCAAAACCCACCTTAGAAAAGGTATTGGAGATTCCGGTGGATGTTTTCATGGTTATTTTGTCACTTATTTGACTTTCGACAAATATCTCAATAAGTGAGATATCAACACCTCTTTAGACTTGACTCCTTACATCTTTTTGATCTTGTACTTCTCGAAGTAAGAAGTGATCTCTGTAGCATACTGACAGTTGTTTTCCGATATTTTTAAACTTATGTTTGATCTCATTCTTTTGTTTAGTTTAAGTCTAAATACGTGGCATTTGATGATCTCTTGCAACTTTTACAGTAGATGATTCCGGAGGCAAAACTTCCAGCTAGTTTTAATCAAGCTAAAATAATCATAAGGTATTTAGGGCTAAATGATTGTATGTTATATTGGAAAGAGACATCTAAGTAGAAACAACTAAACAAGAAACAAGAGAGCAAGCATAATCATGAACATTCTTTAAAGGTTCCTGCTAAAGTGGTGTGACAATTTCCTTTAAAACCGAGGCTACATAGACTTTTCATGTGTTAAAAACAGGGGCGGCCCAATGGGCTTGAGCCCTAAAGCAACTGCTTTAGGTCCCCATTTTCTTAGGGCCCCCATTTTAAAATTTTCTTTTATATATAATACGCTAGGTTATAGTAAAAAGGGTTTTAAAAATAAGAAGGGTAAGAAGGATCATGGGATTGACAAGTGTCCTTTTATTGTTTATAAAGGGAGGGCATAATGGTCATTGTGTAATATATCAGGTCATTGTGTAATATAAGTAGGGCTGTTCACGAACCGAACCGAACCGAGCGAAGGTCTGCTCGAACTCGGTTCGTTTACAAACCGAGCGGCTCGGTTCGTTTCGAATTTACAAATCCGAGCGAGAATGTATTGCTCAAACTCGGTTCGATTTATATCCGAGCCGCTCGGTTCTGTTCGTTTTCGCTCGATTTCAAAAATCCAAAGCCTGAAAATCTCAAAAAAAACTTCATCTTTAAAATCTGAAGCATGGTGCATTCAACCAACAAAGATGACATTTTCAAAATCCAAAATACATACAAAATCGAAATCCAAAAACATACAAAATAAACATGTACCCAATAGTTTGGTTTGACGTCCAACAATCACTAGTAAGTGAAATAATATCAGCCTTTTTCAAAACGTCATTTAATGTTTAGTAAGAATAAGGGGTTTTCAAAACTTAAAAAGGTTAAAAAGATATGTTTCTATATAAAATATATATATAAATAAATTAAAAAATAATTCGAGACAAACCGAACGAGCAACGAGCGAGCGTACCTATGCTCGTGCTCGGCTCGTTTACAAACCGAACCGAGCGGCTTGGCTCGTTTTCAACCGAGCGAAAATCGAACGAGCGTATTTCCGAGCATTTTTCGAGCGAGTATCGAACGAGTTTCGAGCGTCGAGCTTTTTGGACAGCCCTGAATATAAGGTCTTATATTACACAATGACCAGACCTGATATTACACAATGAACTGATATTACACAATGAGCAAATTACACAATGACCAGACCTTACATTATACAATGACCTGACATATTCGAGCGAATTACACAATAATGAGCAAATTACACAATGACCAAACATGACATTACACAATGACAAGACCTGATATTACACAATGACCTGATATTACACAATGAACTGTTATTACACAATGACCTAATATTACACAATGACCATACCTGATATTACACAATGAACTGATATTACACAATGAGCAGACATGATATTACACAATGAACTGATATTACACAATGAGCAAATTACACAATGACCAGACCTTACATTACACAATGACCTGACATATTTGAGCGAATTACACAATAATGAGCAAATTACACAACGACCAGACCTGACATTACACAATGACCAGACTAGATATTACACAATGACCAAACCAGATATTACATAATGACCTGATATTACACAATGACCAGACCTGATATTACACAATGACAAGACCTGATATTACACAATGAATTGATATTACACAATGACCAGACCTGATATTACACAATGAACTGATACACAATGAGCAAATTACACAATGACCAGACCTTACATTACACAATGACCTGACACATTTGAGCGAATTACACAATAATGAGCAAATTACACAATGACCAGAGCTAACATTACACAATGACCAGACCTGATATTACACAATGACCAGAGCTAACATTACACAATGACCAGACCTGATATTACACAATGACCAGACATGATATTACTCATTGACCTGATATTACACAATGACCTCATATTACACAATGAACTGATATTACACAATGACCTGATATTACACAATGACATGATATTACACAATGACCTGATATTACCCAATGAACTGATATTACACAATGACCAGACCTTACATTACACAATGACCAGACCTAATATTACACAATGAACTGATATTACACAATGACCTGATATTACACAATGAGCAAAATATAAATGACCAGACCTATTACACAATGACCTGACATATTACACAATGACCAGACCTATTACACAATGACCTGACATATTACACAATGAGTTGGAAAACGTAATTTTTTTTTCATTTTTTTATATAACGACACTATACTCATTTTAAAGATAGAAAAACGCTCGTTTTTATGGTGTTATTTTTTTAAAAAAATATTGTCATATGTAAAAGTTATGAACGTTTAAAAAAGGGGGGAACTTGATAAAAAATCAACAAAAGTGGCCAAGACTAAAATTCCCTTCCAACAACTTTTTCTTCTACAATTTAATCTCAACCATTAAATTTTTCTACAATTTGATCTAATGGCCCTAAATCCTTCTCACCCTTCTTAGATTTAGAATCCTTTTTACCTAAACCTTTTCCTATATATATATATATATATATATATATATATGGTTGAGTTCATGAGAGAACTCACTTTAATGAGAGAACTAGAGAACCACTAAGAAAAGAAGGGGTGAAATTTTAAAGAGGAAGCGTAAAATGAAAACTTAAAATATATAAATCTTTAAACATTTCTATCTTTTACATACATTATTATTTTTTTTAAAAAAATTGCACCATTAAATCAAGAATTTCTTTATATTTCATTTGAGTATAAATAACGTTATAAAAAATAAGAATTAACTCGTCGTTTTTTTTTCTTATTATTTTCAATATTGCATATGTGTAGTATCACCCCAAAAACCTAAACCCCCCACCCCAACCAAAAACCTAAACCCCCCACACCTACCCCCACCCCCAAAAACCTAAACCACCACACCCATCCCCACCCAAAAACCTAAACCCCCCACCCACCCCCACCCAAAAAGCTAAACCCACCTACCCCCACCCAAAATCCTAAACCCATCCACCCCACCCACCCCCACCCAAAAACCTAAACCCACCGCACCCACCCCTACCCTCAAAAACCTAACCCTAAACGTAATACTGCATATGTGTAGTACCACCCCAAAAACCTAACCCACCCCTAAAAACCTAAACCCCTCACCCCACACCACCCAAAAACCTAACCCCACCCCACCCCACCCACCCCCCAAAAACCTAAACCCCCACCCACCCCCATCCAAAAACCTAACCTAAAAGCTAAGCTAAACCTAAAAACTAAACCCTAAGGCTAAACCGACTATTTTTTTGAAATTTTTTATTTTTATTTTATTTTTTTTTATTTTTTTGAACGAGGACGACGTGGGAAACAAGGTCTCCGAACCACTTTTTTAGTTTTTGATTTATATTTTGAGTTATGATTTTTTTATTACTTTTTTTTTTACTTTTTAAGAGTAGTTTTCTAGTTCTCTCCCTAAATGTTAGTTTTTTATGAACTTCACCCTATATATATATATATATATGCTTTGTAATAACCTAACATATATCTATACTATATATAATATAGATATTAGATGGGCAATATGGTAATTTCATCATAAAGTCTTAATTTTAAGAGTTTTACAAGTGTTAAAGCATAATGTACAACCATTTTTTGCAGCCTCACATAAAAACTAAAGCTTCTGCTTCCTTTAAAATTCAAAATTCAAAATTCAAAATTCAAAATTCAAAAGCATACCAGACAACCCAAATAACAAAAGCGCGAAGCTTCTCTGCCATTCCTTACCCCTCAAACCCTAATTCCACCTTTCGATCGCCACTCAAACCCTCAACCTCTGCATCTCGCTCAATCTTCGATCGCCACTATGTCGCTCAACCTCTGCATCTCGCCTTCCTTCTCTTCTCAATCTTCGATCGCCGCTATCTACTCAGTAGATTTGGTGTTCGTTCCATCTATCTAGGTATGTTATTAATTTCTTTCTTCCTTCAGTTGTATATTGTTGAATCTCCATTTACGGTTTAATGAAGTTTTTCTTTGCTTTTAGGGTTTCATTGATTGTTTCAATCCTACACACCCTAATTAGAAAATGTCAGTATTCAATTTCCCAAAAAGGATTCGATTTTTTTGTAAGGAATTGAGTAATTTATAGGGTTATTTTGCATTTCTAGAAATTTATGAGATCTTATCACTTCTGGTTGTTAATTCAATGGATAATATGCTTGCTTAGGAATTTAATTACTTTGTGAATTTGGTATGTGTGCTTTTCATCGGTTTTAGCTAGCTATGGTATTAATTAGGGTTTTTTGAAAGTCAAAATTTGGGATTTGGTGATAATCCTTTGTCTGGTGTCATAATATGCTCTTTTTATGTGTAATTGTATTGATTTAGTTTGAATCAGCTGGTTTGTATTTGAAGTTATCCCGGTAATTATAGTAAATTTGTATAACCAAATTGAAGGATGATAATCAAATTGCATGTCCAGTAGTCGCAAAAATTGCAGATTCAGTTCGATTCAATTGTTCAAATCGATATCCTGGTTCTTGGAATGTGAATTTACTATCACCATTTGCTCTACGCTTTTGATCCGTTCCTTTTCCTGTTTTTGATTCACCAATGCTAGAAAGGTGTTGATTGTTTGTTAATCCAGTCATGTTTAGTTACAACGCAATATGAATCTAAACCAGATAGACTTCTGATGTTATTGCACTCATGTATGATTGGTTAAAAAGTGGTCATAGCTTAAGTTTATTTGGTTCTAACTTCTCGGGTTTGATTGAGTGCAGGAAAGGTGATTATTATAGGTATCTTGTAGAGTTCAAGACCGGTGATGATAAGAAAGAAGCGGCTGATTAGTCGCTGAAGGCTTATCAAGTGAGTAGCTATTCTATTGTAGCTTCTCTATTTCCATTTATTTTTCATTTTTAATTCTTTTAATAATGTTGTAACTCACCATTCTTTTAACCTTCTTCCCCAAAATCTTTTGTCAAAATCTGCTCGCATGATCGATGGTGGACTGATCTGAAATAAATCCGTTTATTTATTAACTTTTAAAATAATTAGAATTTTCCCAAATAATAATAAGTTGTATTTGTAAGCATTTGAATAAACATTAGGACTTCCATTTTACCAATTTGACATGTTATCAATAACATAACCTCAATTGACCAGTTTCATTACCTTTTCTACTAACCCTTTTGCTGTAAGCTTCTGCAACTTTGTTATCAGGACCATTTCAGTTATCATTTTCAGGATCCCAAACCCTCCGCATAGTGCTACCACTGATGCAGTACAAGCCATTTTCCATATTCCAATCAAAAGAATGCCTGGCACTTGTGAGTATTGAGTAACATCCATTTTAACACAAATGCAAATAAAACTTATCAATGTAGCCTCTGCCTACATAACATTGCCATGCTTCTTTAAAAAAAACCACAAATAAATCACTATATTTCCATTTCTGAAACTGGTAACATGATAAAACATAATAAGATACAACATGTTTAAAGCATAAATTAGCTCCTCTCTCACAGATAAAACAATTAGTCAGTGAATCTAGGTTATGATGTAAGCAAATTTCTGTAACCATACATACGGCTGTTCATAAAAGAAAGGGGGCAATGAAACCCTAACAATGGCAACTGGATTTAACAGTAAGTTTTGTCAACGGAAAATGTTTAACTTGTACTTCGATCATATAAACAATGCAAGGGTTTAAACATTTTGCGTTGGTTCAAAAGGCGACTGCTACTGCTGTAAATGAATTAAGCAATTGAATCAACTAAAACAACCCTAGATGGTAGAGGAAGTGTACGAACCAACAAGAAAGAGAGGGCCAAACGAGGTTGTGCCTGGCGGATTCACACGAGGAGTCGGTGGTGGTGAACTGGTGATTGTGAGCGACGGTGGCAGAGATGTGGTGTTCATACCTAATCTACTCAAATTTGAAGATTAAAGATGATCAATGAGAGATCTGATACGGGATCGAACTTTTAGAGAGAGAATGATAGATTTGCAAATAAAAAAAAATAGAGTGAAAAGTCAGGGGAGAAGAACGAAGTCAAAAACGACTGACAAAAAGAAAAACAAAATTACATTATTATTACCCTTGATTTCATCTTAGCCATTGATTTGGAAACTTGATTTTTTTATATTAAATCAATGGCTTACATAGAGTTTTAAGGTTTTTATATTAAAAAAGGGTTTTGATTTGATTTCTATCCTATATATATATATATATATATATATATAGGAGAGAGTTCCAGAGAAAACCACAAGTTAGGCGAAAACCGAGAAAACCATAAAAAAACAATTTTACCCAATCATATAATAATATTTATTTTTTGTTTTATTTTATTTTTATTTATTTATAAGAGTATCAATGTAATATTAAACATTTTTACCAAAAAACATTTTTACACATAGTGTTACGTATACGTAAACATAAAACAAAAAAATTGTGGTTACGTATACGTAAATCAAAAAAATTATTTTTGGATACGTATACGTAGATAAAAAAATTGTCTGAAATGATGTGATTTTCTCGGTTTTCGTCTTAATTTGTGGTTTTCTCTTGATCACTCCCATATATATATATATATTTCTTGAACTTTAAACAATTATTTGTATAATTCCTTATATAAATCTTTGTTATTTTTGAAATGAAACTATATGTTCAGGTAATGAGATAGATAAATATGATAGTTTTCATTGAAATAGGAAAGTACAAATCATGGAATAATGGAAATACAAGTACCGGAATAGTAAAAATAAAGGCCGAAAAATCTTGGAGGTTACACGAGATATTGCTCAACCCTGTAAGAAGTGCTTAAACCATTTGCAAGGGAAGAGTGGGCACAAATGAGGTTAACCATACAAACAGAAGACATTAGATGTTTTTGATCGACCTTATAATCATAAGAATTGTATCGAATACAATTAACAATCGTTACCTACCTAAATAGCTATGTTCTATGGAAAGTGGTTACTCATTCATAAAATATTGTGAATCATGAATCTTATTCCTTGAACAAGATATAATGTTTTTCTTAAACAGTCATTATTTTAAGAAATCTTTTTCATCGAAAATACTAAAACGAACTTTGTTCTTTGTAGATGTCTTCAAATTCAAACTTCTCTCATAATGCTCTCCGCTACATCTTTGAGAAAAAACTCTCAATGGTACCAACTTTGTGGACTGGTTCTGCAACCTAAGATTTGTTCTTAGGGTTGAGAAGAAGGAATACGTTCTCAAAAGTCTCTTACCTGAATAACCTGCTACTAATTCTAAGGAAGCCATTGATACTTGGAATAAGCATGTTAATGACTCATTGGGCGTGCCAATGCTTATCTTGACAACTATTGAACCTGAATTTAACGAAAACGTTAAAACGGGTAATGCTTTTGAGACGATCAATCCGTTGAAGAAAAAGCTCTAACAACATATAAGGATTGAACATATGAGATACATGAATATCCTTTCGTGTTGCAAGCTAAAAGAAGGTGGCATTGTTAGTCGACATTTCCAGAAAATGATTGACCCTGTTGATCAGCTGAAGGAATTGAATTTTGACATAAGACATTGGATATTGACGCAGTGCGCTTTACCCCGCGACAACGCGCAGGTGAAATTAACTAGTTTGAATTAAATAACCAAGTTATCATTGACTACTAACCATTCTCTCCTTCGATAATCTTTTATCAACTTCTTAAAATGGTTTAGTCAATATTTATCCATGCATTCAATGTAGCTCCGTAATACCAAACAACATTACATAAGCCATTTAAATTCCTTGGTAAATAGGTTTAAATGTCATCAACACAAGATTGTGACTTTACATGGTCACAAATTCAAGTAAGCCATGTTACCTTATCAACCACGTGTATTCACTACTTTCACCATTAAACTCATAACTCTAAAACGCCCAACTTTTTTTAAAAATAAGAAATATTTTAAAACCGGTCTCTAAAAAAAATAAAAGTTTTATAAAAAAAATATTTTTTTCAGAAAAAGAATAAAAAAAACGAAAATAATTAAAAACCGGAGTTTTCTAACCACGAGATTTTTATTAAAAATGACAATCTTCAGAAACATTTTTTTACAAACATGATGATATTATTATTTTATTACTTAAATTACTTATTTATATGTAATTTCAATCGTATCTTATCTCAAAATATCGTTTTATGATTTCTAAATCTTCATTACTAATTATTTAATATTTTTCATTTAACACGTGTAATACATGTGGTACTATCCTATCCTAGTAAAATAATAAAAGAAAATAAAACGTGAGGTGTTTACATGTCATTGGTTCAATCAAAATGATCGGTTTGGTGCCCTCACGCCGTGGCTGGGCTCAGGCCTAGGCGGCGAGGTGTGCAACGCTCGTGACCGTCTACGTGGTTATCATGAAAGGTGATTTGTACACCATAAAAAATGTTTTGCATAATACTAGTACCTCTTAATAAATATTTATATTCATAGTTAGAAAATATAAAAGATAAGATGGTAAGATCAAAAAGATCTTTCATAATATGTAAGCACTTCATAATTTCTCTATAGTGTAATAAAAAATATATATTTATTTGAAAAATAAATTATTTTTTAATTTAAAATTGTTCATTAAAACAAAATAAAAACTAATAAATCTGATGAGGTCATATTCAAAATAACCTAACTGAAAACATACAACCAAACTAAGCTATAAATCATTGATGCTTTACCTCTTTATGTTTTCATCTTCCACCCTCATTTTTTTCTCAATATTGTCATCCTAAAGATTGTAGCTCCACCATAGACCACTACATCGATCTCTTTAAGTGATTTTCTCATCTTATTTTGCTTCTTTTTTTTTTACTTCATACCCATCACAGATATTCAAAACCAATTGAAATTGTGTTCTGTAAACCCTAAATCAAAGTGTTATCGTCCATGTTTGGATGCGGTCGAAGCTCATATCACATTATTTCGTGATATGAGAAATGGATTAGAAATGGTTTACAAAGCTGACACTCCTTTAAATTTGGTGCAACTATCAACGACAACCATTTGTGCTTCATGTGGATTAGATTACTTTCATAACTAGACGAAGATTACTTTGGTAAAATTGTTGATCCGGTCACCAGAAATGAACACAGTCAGGATTATACTTTTTGAGTTACTTCATCCTGTACAAACCATGTACTTTAGACAGAGCCACTCGACATTCCGATCCACTACAGGATCTCGGTCAGTCGGTCTTAAGGCAGATATTCCGGATTTTGATGGCAGTGTTAAGGTGGATGACTTCATCGATTGGATCAACACCGTTAAGCTAGTCTTTGACCTC
Source organism: Smallanthus sonchifolius (assembly GCA_023525975.1). Classification (NCBI taxonomy): domain Eukaryota; kingdom Viridiplantae; phylum Streptophyta; class Magnoliopsida; order Asterales; family Asteraceae; genus Smallanthus; species Smallanthus sonchifolius. Next base: position 1,686,140 of record JAKNSE010000037.1, on the reverse strand, counting down.
AAACCGGTTAAAGGTTAAACTAGTAGCTAAGAAGTCAGCTACCCTTTGGTAGGAGCATGCCAAGAGACAACGACAACAGGAAGGTAAACCGCGGGTAGGTTCATGTGCCAAGATGAAGAAACTCATGAGTAGGAAGTTTCTAATTAATGTGATTTTTTTTCGTATTTAAAAAAATATAAGTAGGGAGTTAGGGTTTAGTTTTTCCTCAGATTTTTGGATTATAATTTCTATTGAATTTCCGATCAAAGCTTTCGGTAATTGAAGCTTTCAATTTGAAGCGTTTGATTTTAATCTTGTATTCTTGAGTGCCATATGATTGGGTTTCCGTTATCCAGTGGCGGATCTAGGAAAAAAATCCAGGGGTATCTGTCCATTCGTTCAGGGGTATCTGGATACATAAAACGGTAAAAAAAACAAAAAATTATCACTGCGCGTCGAAAGTTGAGGGGTACCGACAGGTACCCCTGCCCTAGGCGTAGATCCGCCCCTGCCGTTATCATTACATTGACTATGATAAATTCTTGTCAGTCCATTTTCTACTTCCATAAACTTAAAATCGACTTCTTAAAATGGATTAGTCGACATTATCCAAGCATAATATAGTAAAAAAAAAAGACAAATAAAAATTTTAAAACTACATTGCATAGGAGCTCCGTATTATTAAACCATATTACATAAGACAAAGATAAATGATCACATTTACATTCGATGGTGTCAGGGTGTCTCAGAGCTCAAGCTGGCATCGACAGTTGTTTGGGGCATGTTTTCACGGACGGCTCAAATTTAAAAAAAAATATATATGTGTATATATACAAATATTTTTTTTTAAAATTAGAACCAAAATAAGTAGATGAAAATTTTATTGAGAGACCCATAAATAAAAACCCAAAAAGATATTTAAATATAAACGTATTATCAACTATTCTATTTAACTATTACCATACTCATTTAAACCAATAACTTAATTTTGTCGAGAGATCCATAAACATTACTCCTTTTCTTTTAAATGTTAATGTGGATTTTTAATTAGATAATTAAATAACTATGTGAAACAATTAAGCACATTAGGGTGGGGGGTTGGGGTCTAGTGGTAAGTGTGATGTCCCACAACCAAAAGGTTGTGGGTTCAAACCTTGCTCAAGACAAAAAAACAAATATATAATAATAATTTGCCGTTAAAAAAAAAACATTATTTTGGCAGTCGTTCTTTGCAATCCCAAAATTGATGATTCAATATCCACGATTCAATCCAAAAATTATCCAATTGGTAAGTGAATAATAATTGATAGCCATATTGTTTTTATTTTTGATTTATGTGAATATTAATCTCGGGATTTTAGTAAGAATATTAATTTGTGGATTTTGACAAACTCCAGAAGGTATTCAATTTTTTTATTATTTTGATTTTGCTATTCAATTTTGATTTTTTGAATTTTAGTATCATCTTATACAGTAAGTTTGCATTTGGATGTTTTGTATTTGTTTATCGCTACAATAAAGTTTATTTGTTTATGGTAATTACAATTAGCATCCATCTTTGGAAAAAAGTTATATTTAAGAGTCCATTTTTTAGTACTCGTATGGGGCACCAGAAATCTCGTAAGCGTTCCTGGATTATGTATGGCAAAGTTCGAATGTCAACACAAGATTGGGACTTTACATGGTCACAAATTCAAGGAAGCCATGTTACCTCATCAAGCAATTGCATTTAGTACTTACTTACTAAACCCATAACCCTAAATGCAATGAATATTATAAATACTAGCTTAGAACCCGTGTAATACACACGAGATAAAAAATATCAATACAAAAAATTACTAATTTTTTATGCATATATTTACCGGTGTAAAACTTTATTACATATACTAGGTTATAGACTCGTGTATTACACGGGTTGTATCCATGAGCTTGTCCTACATCATAATTAGAAATTACATAAAACCATTAAACTTACAATCAGTCTTTTACTCCAATTACCCCTAAAACAATGTATCAAACCCGACCACATATGATGTCAGCAAAGACAGATTTAGCATTGTGGATCCACTAATCTGTATTTTATATTGATACAAAGAAATTAAAAAAAAAGAGTATACAATAATGGAATGAGCTACTTGACTAAAACCCATATTATTACATGTTGCAGCTAAATTACTTTTATGTTTTAAAATAGTTAGCAAACAACTACATAATTTGTACAAAACTTAAGATATCATTTCTTGAAAACAAAATAATTAGTATCTCTTCCAGAAAGTTTGATTAGCATCACAACTTGGTGAACCATTAAAATTTATCCTTGCATACAAATAACTTGTTCTTGTCAAGATTAAAAAATTAAAGAGATTATGATAATTTTAAGTAAAGATGGTAAATTTTATATAAAAAAATCCATGAAAGCTTAAAGCTTTAATGAAGAAAAAAGATGAGAGATAGAGAGAGAGAGAGAAGAAGAAGATGAAGAAAGTAACATGGGAAAGGGGGAAGGTGGGTAATGTTGGAAACCAGGCCCAAGAACATAAACACACTTTGATCTAAAAGATTCACTCTTTATTAATAAAACTCAACTCACAATTTACAATTAATCTCTAACCATTTATTTATAATGAGCTCTATACTAATCGTAACCCAACTCAAACTCTATTAAATAATCAAATAAATACAAACTAATCCATACTTTAATACGAACTCAACCAATTAATAAATTAATAATTATCTTGAATCAAGATTAATCCTTCATTCTCCCCCTTAATCTTGATTTGTACCTTCTAGATCTTGAATTCCCACCAAGACCCGTAACTCTTCCACACCATCATGATAATCACAATCATGATTTTCAGTTTCTTATCAATAACCTGAATAACTCAGGTCCTTCACACCAACTTGAATCACTCAAGTTTAATCATCTTCACAACTTTCTTTGACACAGGTATCGCACCTCATCCGCAATTTGAATCACTCAAATTCTTCGCCCCGTTTCACACGGGCTTCAATCCTGTCTCACACAGAATCTTGTTGATCTATCACAGATCTTCTTCCACGCAGCTGTCATAGCCTTTTGAACGATCTCTCACAAATCGGATGTATTCTTCACTTTTTGAACCGCTCACAGGTTCTAATACTCCTTCACCGGTATCACACCGTACCACCCTGAATCGCACAGGTAAACACTTCGCATGTCCCTACACCCTTCGCAGATAATTGATCATTCACTCAATCTGAATCGCTCAGATTGATATCTTCTTTGGTTGACTCACACAACCCTTCGTTTCTTGATTGTATCACACAAACAACCCACAAACCGTATCTCACGATTTTATTCTTTGTCTCGCACAAAGCTTCTGATCAGTCTCCAAACACCTCACATCAACGACTTACATATTAAACCTTTTACTTTCATTTGATTTTAAATAATCTCATATTAAACATCTAAACAATAGACATTAATAATAACAAATTTGAACCGATTTGTTTTGACCAAACTCGCTTTGACCAGACCTACTTTGTACACCCGCTCACAAAAACTTCTGGATTCACCACTGCTCGCTTTATTGAGTTGAAAACTGATGTAGTCAACTTAGCAACTGTAATGATTATACACGGGTAATGATTGCAGATTTTGTACAATATGGGTTACATCAATATCACTAAAGAGAAAAAGAAAACACATCGGTAATGATTCAGCACCAAAGATAATCTCAATAAAAGCTTTACATTTTAGATAAAAACTAATTATAGAAAAAGAATGAACTCGCAATTACTAATGATACAGCACCAAGGTAACACTCACTTAGTTCATTTTGGAAAATATAATAAATTTAAATCTCAAATGATTAGTTACAAAATTCTTGTTAGAATTTCTATAAGCTCATTTAGTGGTTATTTTAGCACCTTACCTTCAAATAAGTTTGAATTCAGCATCCATTTTAAAGATTTAAAATAGTGTTCTAATCTCATGCCATATACTAGTTATGTTGATCATCATGTTGTCTATATGTCCGTGCAAGAGTCATGTTGTTTCAAAACTTTATAGACCCTTCAAATTGAAAAACGTACAGTTGACTCCGGAAGTTCATTTTTCAGAAGCAAGTATGCAAAAACACAATTACCAACTCACAAACAAAATCAACAGATGCTTTTTAGCACAACAATAATGAAATTCAAAAAAAAAAATTAACTATAACCTAAACAAAACAAACGTACTTATATCAATAAAAAGGAATCTTTAAACCGCCTTTATTAAATCAAATTCAAATTCTATTGATAAAAAGTAATGCTTCATTTGGGACTTCTATCAAACACTTAGTGACCATAAAATAAGCAAAATCATTTGCAAACCTATTATGATAACGCAAAACCCAATTTATAGCCTAAATTGAAGAAAGGAGAAAATTTGATAATTATTTTGAGCATCCTAACAATAATAGGTACAACAGATACATATATCACAGTTTTTACCGTAAGCAATCCCATCATCACTTTAGTTCCAAATGATCTCCCACGTAAATGGAAAGTAATAAACGGTAAAAGACCAAGTAGATAAGTACACAACAAACGAAAGAATTTCATGAAACCCTAAAAATTCTTAGATGAAAAAACCAACTAACCTATTATATCAGATTGGACACAAATAGCAGCAGATGAATTTGATGGGATAACGCTCGGCTGAAAATAGTGAATCGGCCGATTTCAACAAACCAACAAACAAAAATCAAGTCATAATCAAAAGAAAACATAAGATATGCATAATCAAATATGAAAATTAAACAAACCTGTGCGACGATCATAGAATTATCCGTAGTGATTACAATGTAATGAAAGAAAGGGCGATGAAGATTAAAAGGGGCGTGAGGTTTCAGATGCGGGATAGCAGAATGAGAACTAAACGGGTAAAAAAGGTCCGCGTTATCAGTTAGTGGGTTAAGAAAAGACCCGCGGTAACTTATTTGGGTTATAATGGTTTGGGCGGGAAAAGATTAGTGAGATTGAATGTGAACTTGACATATGGCAAATTTTGTAATCATTTATTAAGTTAAGGATTAACAATATAAAACAAAATTCAAAATATGTAAAAGTTAATATGTATTTTGGTTTAAAAAATGCGTTAGTTACTATTTAATTTAATTTAACTTTCATTTACTACTTAATTGAAAATAAAAGATACATAATTAGATTTCAAAGTTTGTTATAATAAGAGATAATTTAAAATAAATATTTTTTAATAGTATAGTTAATACTTTCTTTAAAAATATATTATTATTAAAAGATAAAAGTGTATTTATAAGAGAGCGACACAGAAAATAAATGAACATATTTTCCTCTATTAAACTTCTAAATTACATATATCCCCAAGCCCTAACTTTAATTACATATTTTCTCAATTAACTTAAAATTACCTAATTGCCCCTCACAAATAATGAAAAAGGGGTGTAGGATCGGTGATTACAAGATGGTTCTATTCTAGTTGAGATTGGCGGAAACAATCACAACTATGCAATGTAAACAGATAAACAAAGAGAATACTGATAAATGCAAATTGTATTGATCTTCAATGTTTACAAGATTACAGAGAAAACTCTCAGGAAGCACAATGTAAGATACAATACATATAAAGGAACATAGACTCAAGACAAACCCTTGATTCTAAGGATCAGATCAAACACAGACCGTTGATCTTGGACATTTACAAGATATACTACTATTGGTAGACAACTAAAAGACAAACTGCAGCAAACAGTTGTATTCAGGTCAAAAGTGGTTTGTCTTTAATCATCTGCACCAATAACATTCCTTCTGCTGATAGATGTGTCAGTGTTGTAGCAGAGGTGTCAGTAGTAAAGTCAAAGCTGCTGATGATTTGCCTATCAGCAGCATCAAGTGTTTGATGCTGCTGAGAAGCCTATCAGCAGTAACTCTGGACTTCAGCAGATAAGGCTATCCGCAACATAGTTGCTCATCAGCGGGAGGACAACTATCCGCAGCAACTAGCCTTATCCGCAGCAGCTTGTTGGTCAGTGGCAAAATTGTGGAGTCCGCAGCAGTTGTACTTAGAGAATTTTGTAGCCATCAGTCTTTATCTCTACAAACTCCCCCTAGACTGATGCTACCAAAACTCTCTTACTGCCTTTGTTGCTGAAGCTTTTGCATGTTGGCAACAATCCTGGCTGTCTCATAGCCTCTAGGGTCCTTGCTTGGATTGTCAAGAGGAAGTTCAGATAGAGATTTGATGTCCTTGCTTGGCATGCTAAAGATGGCCTTGCTAGAACATCTCATCTTCTGACCTTTGGCATCTGTTACAGTGTATTCATTCTTCTCAGCATTGTAGGACCAACTAGTGAATAGAAAGTGGGATTGGAGAGGTTTAGCATCAATGATCACATCTTTACTAGGACTGAAGTGATGTTTGATCACTAGCAACAGATGCCTCCCACTTTCATTCTCAGGCTCATGAGCTTCACCCAGCTCCATCATTCTTTGAAGATCAGAATCTGGAAGCTGCATCACCTCATCAACAGATTTGTAGATTGATCTTTTTACCTCTGCCCTTCCCCTGAAAACCTCAAACCATTGATCTTGATTGTTGTAGAATCAGATAACAATTTCTCTTGAATCTTCTAGTGTGGTAGTAGGTTTGGTTTTCTTCTTGGGAGGCTGTTGATGAGGAGGAGCTGGGTGAGAGGATTTGGACTCTTTGGGTGGAGAGGAGGGACGTCTATGAGGGAGAGTGGAAGGTTGTTGGATGGAGGAAGGAGTGGATGAGGGAGTAGGCTTGGGTTTCTTTTGTTTTCTATCATCAGTTTGAGTGTTTACCCTTTTCTTTGAGCCTGTCTTCCCCAATCTCTCTTCCTCTTCCTTCTTGACTTTGACATATAAGGCTTGTAGGTTCATGAAGCTCATAGGACCTAGCCTCTTTCCACTCTCTCCTCTAGCCTTCAGGAAGTCCATCATAACCTTCCTTTCTTCATGGGTTCTTATATTGAATGCAATGGTCTTCTTAGTTTTCTGTTTGGCTTTTTCTTCTTCTTCAGCCCTTTTCTTATTTGCCAGTTGACCTTGCTGACCCATGAAGGCTCTATAGATTTCTTTATTTGATAATTTCTCAAGATAGTCTGCATCCTCACCTTGAGAAATCAGAACTTCAGTCCACTCCTCTCTCATCTCTTTGGCTAATTCAGAGTTAGTTATCCTGAACTTAGCCTCTTCTCTTCTCTTTTTCTCTCTTTCTTCTTCTTCTTTATTAAGTTGTTCCTACAGCTGAAGAGCTAGAGCTTCATCTTCTTTTAATTATGCAGCTGCAGAAACATTGACCTTTAACTTATCCAGTTGCCTGGCATGCAACTGGATATGCTGTTCTCGGAGGAGTATGACAACTTTTCTTTCTTGGATCTTTTTAAGCTCAGCCATCTCCTCCTCTTCTCTTTCTCTTCTTTTCTTCTCCTTTTCTTTCTTTTCTTTCTCTATTCTTTCTTCTTCTTCTTCTTCTTCTGTCATAATGCCCTTCCCTTTTTCCTTATTGGATGCCTCTGCTTCAGATTCATTGATCACAACAGCAGATGTGAGAGATGCTGTTGAGATCTCAGCTTCAGCTTCATTGGCAATCTGAGGAGCAGAAAAAGTGGAAGGGACTTCTTCACTCTCTTCCTTCTCCCATTCATTCCCATATGCAGCCTTAAAAGCCTCTTTAACATTTTGAGCAGCCACTTTTCTTGACTCTACTACTGCATTCAGTATGACAGTTGGTGAGGAGGGAAGGGATAGGTTTGAGTCAAAATCATCCATTGCAATCCATCCCTCCTTTTCAAGAAAAGCTTTGATAATCTTGATCATTGCTTGACTTTCTAAGGAGTTGATGTTGCAGATGTGTGTCCTGAGCTCAAAGACCTTATACAGGAAATCTGGGTTGAGGAGCAGGATTTCTTGAATGTTGTTAATTTTGAAGGATGATCCATCACACAAGAAGAACTGAAAACCAGAGGACCCAGTGCTTGACCATCCTTGCACTTCCAGGCCCCTGACCACTTCATTATAGAAGAATCTTCTAAATTGCAGTACTTGTTCTTCTGTTAAGACCCTGCTCCCTATCAAGTCAAGTCTTAAAGCTAGTCTTTGTTCAGCTGCCCTTGAAGACTCTGCATTGTTGGGATAAGCCAACTTAGTTGCTTCTTGAAGAAACCATTCGAACCAGGGCATATTGTCCTCCATCAAAACGCAGAATCTATCAATTGCAAGCTCAGCTGAGAGATCTGTGGATGTGTTAATGCATCTTGTTAAGTATAGATCTAGGACTTTGAGTGGATTCAGTTTATTCCAATTTAGCTCTTCTACTCCACCAAATTCCCATCTAATCCAGAATCTTTCAGATAGACCATCATACCCCCATGCTAAAATAGAGTCAAACTCTAGCTTATGTGCAGTCAATGTGAATTGAGGGGCAATGATCTGTCTTGATATTCTTGCAGCAGCTGGCAGTATGCTGAATGATAAAGGTGTGTCTTCATCTTCACTTTCATTTTCCAAGACCTCATCAACAACTCTTACCACTAACTTCCAATCCTCAGAGATTTCTTCCTCTTCATCTACTGAGTCTGGCAAGTCATGAACTTGAACAAAAGCAGGCCTGAAAAGTGTACTTTGAAAGGCAGCCTGCTCCTGTATCCAGTCATCAAGACTGTCCTTGTCATCTTCAACAGTAACTATCTCCCCCGTTTTGGTTGCATCAGTGCATAAGGTTTCATCTGTTTGAGTTCCCACTGATACAAGGGTAGGAGTAGTCATAGGTGAGCATTGATGGGCTTCATGCATAGAGACTTGGTGCTTTAGTTTGGACACCTCAGCCTCTAGCATAGCCACCCTGGCCGTCAATTCCATGTTTTCCAATTTCAGTCTGTCCTCATCCATAGTTGTGGAATCCTTGGAACTAGATGGGGCTTTAGGCCTAGCCTCTGCATCCCCATCACCCTGGTTTTCTTGGCGCCTGGGATTCCTCTTAGTGAAAAGTGTTTCAAGAGAAACATCCTCACTGTGATTTGCCGTGGTTGGGGACTTAGTGATGTTATCACTGTCCTCCTGGTCAATTGATGTACCAGTAGTAGTGATAGCCCCTTCCACATTCACTCTATCATCACTCCTAGAGTGAACCTTCTCAGGTGGTGAACTTGGGTTGGGTACTTTGGCAGCCAAGTCAATCAGTACCTCCGAGATAGTGGCAGTTGGAGAAGGTACATCATGTTGACATGGTGCCTCTGTACTTAAGTTCAAAGAAAAAGAAGAGTGTATAGGCTCAAAGGGTTGTTCTATGGATCCGGGATGTGATCCTGATCCTAATAGAGGGACTTCCAAGGAAGTCTCTCTAACAATTTGGCTATCCCTTTTGATATTCTTATCAGAATGTTGGGATTCTGAATGAGGGCTTTTAGGTTGGGATTGGGCCTGAGAGACAAGAATAGAAGGAGTCTTCTTGCTCCTTTTTCTTTTTCTGGTATAACTTGCCTCAACCGGGGCCCTGTGTTCCAGTTGGGCTTCCAAAACAGGTGTAAGTATTTGGTGTGCCTGTGCACCCTCAATAGGATGCACAAGGGTTCGAACAATGGAAGCAGATTGATGTTGAAGCTTTGAAGTGGAGGGTGTGGGATCAGTATCAGCTGGGATTGCTGAAATGTCACCCTGAGTACTTGTATGTTCATCATTGTAGATAACAATGGAACATTGACCCTTGAGAACTATTTGGAAACAATTCTCATGCTTTGAAAAATGTTGTTTTTATGCCCCAACATCAGGTAGATTCTTGCAGGTTTTGATAAATCTTTTAGTTCATTATTGAAAACCTCCTGCAAGAACCTTGGGTACATAAAAAATGCATGTTTTGCACCTTCCTGAAGGTTATATCCCAAACCTTCAAATATTAGATGTGCAAAATTAAATCCTTGGCCAATAACCATACCATGGACAGCATAGGCGAGAGCAAAACTCACTTGATGCCATCCACTTCTCTTATGGGAGATGCATTGAAGAAGAGTGTGGCATAGAAACTTCCATGGAGGACCCATCAGCGCCTTCTCAATGGTGTACTCGTCTTGATTTCCAGTGTACCCTATGGATACAATGGTCCTCATATACTCGTCTTTGGTGTATGAGATGGCGGCTCCCTCGTCCTGAAGTTTGAGATGTTTTCTTAGTGTGGCTTCAGTGACAATGATGTCTTTGCCGTCTACCTTGGCTGTGATTTGGGGAATCCCCTATTCGGTAGAGTAGACGGATGTGTTCTAGAAATCCACCATATGAGGGATATAAATGGTAGGGTTGACGGTGAGTGCAAAATAGATCTTTGATCGACAAAGGAAATCGATCATATCATCAAACCTTTCGGACTTCTTTCCTTTAACCAGGTATGCGGTGAGATTGTGGTAGGTTGAAAACTTGTCATCAGGATGGTTTATGTCGACCTCTGCCATTGTCGTTCGATTTGGAGGGAAGGAGGAAGTTTTGAAAGGTGGTTAAGTATGGAGAGCTTTGAATGCTTGAGAGAAAATGGTGAGAGTTAGGTCGGAGTTGAATGTGAAGAGGTTAAGGAAAAATTTGATTTGTGTTATAACGGCAGAGGAGGGAAAAAGCAAAGTTACTTGTACAGTACAACCCATTCACTTTTCACTTTTTTACAGCTGTAATACACTGTACCAGTCATGGTAAAGACTGAAAGTACTTTTTACAGCGGGTAAAAGTTAATTTGAACTTATTTTTACCCATCAGTAGCAAACTTGGTTGCTGCGGATGGTTAAGCCTATCAGCTACAAACTTGGTTGCTGTGGATGGTTAAGTTTGTCAGCAGCAAACTCAATTGCTGCTGATGGATGTAATGGTCCGCAGCAAAGATGTTGCTGCTGATTGCCTTAAAGCTATCCGTAGGAAACTTGTTCCTGCTGATAACTTAAAGCAGTCAGTGGCAAATTCTTTGCTGTTGATGATTAGACCTGTCAGCAGCAAAAAAATTTGCTGCTGATTTATAACTTTTATTTACAACAAAAGACAAACACATTTTATTAAAAAAAAATTTAGAGACAAATTTTAGTCAAAGTTCATCATACCAATGGATTCAACTAAATATCTAAATCTAGCTTCATCAAAAGATTTTGTAAACAAGTCAGCATATTGCTCATTGGTATGAACTTTGGTTAAAATAATTCTCTTTTTCTCAGCTTGATCTCTTATGAAGTGATACCTGATATCAATCTCTTAAGGTGTGATTTTTGAACTCTGTACCTTGATCACACCTTATAACTTTCACATTTTTATTTCTTTGATTCTCAACTCTAAGAATGTAAGATTTAAGAATCTCAGCAGTTTCATCTTTTGTTCTCAAGAAGTATACCCATGAAAATCTGGTATAATCATCAGTTATCACCAGACAGTATGACTTCTTACCCATTGACATGACATTTGTAGGACCAAAGAGATCCATATGCAGCAGCTGTAATGGAGTGTCATTTGAATTCAAAGTCTTGGGCTTGTGAGAACTCTTGTGTTGCTTCCCCTTCAGGCATGCAATGCAATGATCTTCAAGTTGGAATTCTTTGTTAGGAAGCCCTCTGACAAGATTTCCCTTACCAACTTGTTGATGGTTTTTACATTGACATGGCTTAATCTCCTGTGCTAGAGAGCTGATTCATCAACTGATGACTTTGACAGAAAACAAGATACACTACCAGATGGAGTGACCTCATTCATGTCAAGCACATATAGGTTATCTTTTCTCTGAGCAGTCAATAGAATCTTCTCTGGAGGAGGTTTGTTTACGCCAGGGGATAACACAAAACATTCTTTATCTGTGAAAAGCATCCAATGCTTTTGATCACAGATCTGAGACACACTCATGAGATTGAAGTCCAATTCTTTGACAAAATTTACTCTTTCAATACTCATTCTCTCATTGGACATAGTTCCTTGTCCAGTAATTGATCCTCCTTTTGAATCACTCCCAAAGGCAACATATCCTCCATTGAAATGTCTGAAGTTGGAGAGGATGGACCTCTTGCTGGTCATGTGCCTGAAACAACCACTGTCTACAACCCAGGTGTTATCCTTGTGACCTGGTTGTCCCTGTACATGAGAGAGATCTAGTTAGAGGGAGGAACCCAAAAACTTACAGACTTGGGTGAGTGTGTCTTTGGGTCAACAGTATCAGCATGCTTGCATTAAATGGATCCAATGATGATGCTCTGAGGGACCGTGGATTTGGCTTTCCATTTTGAGTAGGTGTTTTTCCAGACCTTTTTGCTTTGTCAGCAGCTGATGTTGCTTTAGCTGCTGAAGGTTTTGCTTGATCAACAGCAGATTTTGCTGCTGAAGATTTTGGCTTATCAGCAGCAGACTGGGTTCCTGTTGAAGGCTTTGTTCTTGATTGCTTCAGCTTCACATGATCAGCAGCATTTTTGCTGACTGCTGATGGTTCAACAACAGATACTTGCTTCTCCTGCTTTACCTTTCTATTAAGAGAGGGTTTCTCTATGGGAGTTCTTTTATAGATTGGCTTCTGTTTTGGAGTGGCTTGCTGAAGGATCTGGTTGAAAGGATTGAATTCACAATTTGCAGCAAAGTGGTCTGATTCACCACAGATGATTCAAGATTGTTGGGGTTTTGGGAGCTGCTTCTTTGGAGGAGAGAGAGATTTTCTGAATTCAGTTGTCTTGGCTTCATAGATTCTTACCTTTTTGTTCTTATTTTTTTTCTCAAAGGCATGTTGCTTGAGGTTTCTTTGCTGCTGAAGGTAGTAGAAGCATGTGCTAGCAGTATGGTTGTATTTGCCACAGACAAAGCATGATTTAGCCAGTTTGTCCCTTTGAAAGTACACATAATCTTTTCTCTTGAACAAATCTTTAAAATTCCAGGGATGAGCTTTGTTGTGCTCAAAGTTGGCTTCCTCCAATGTCTTTTGAACATATGGAGCTCTCTCTCCAGGTGCATGACAGATGTCAAACACCTTCCTTGGTTGGATGGATTTTGATTGGGGATTGGTGGAGGTTGAAGACTGTCCCTTTTCAACATTTAGCTTTCTTCCTTCTGGAGGATAGCTAATTTTGATTTGTTTGGATGGTTGAGGTATTGGTATTGAAGGAATGAGAGGGCTTGGGCCAGATTTGGTTGTTTTGAGAGTTACTTCATTTATGGGAAGTAATGGGGCTTCATTTGTTTCAGTGGAGTCTGAGCATGTGGACTCAGACTCAAATGAAGTAGTGCATTCTTGCATAGAGGATTCTTGCACAGAAGGATCAAGATCTCGGTTTGCCAGGTCAAGATTGGAGAGATTGAAACTTGGTTCATGGATGGTTACATAATCAGCAGGTGGTGCAACAGTTTTGTACTGGTCAGCATGGTACCCTAGACCAGTCTTTACTCTGTCATGAACTTGAACATCTAAAAGTCTTTGCAGCTTTTTGGATGCAAATTCATATTTTTCAACATGAACTTTCCGTTCTGCCAATTCTGCTCTGGTAGCTTTTAATTTGACCAATAGATCATCAATATGAGTTTCAAGATTTGTTTGTTCATGTTTTAATGATGAAATCTCTTTCTTTAGGCAGTTAATCTTTTCTTTATAACTGTTTTCAACCTTTTTGAATTCAGATTTCAATTGGTGAAACTCTTCATTTTGATCTATAAGGTTTTGATTATGCTTTCTGTAACCTAGAACCTTATCAATACAAGCTTGGGAACAAAGATGTTCATATACCTAAGGTGGTATCTCTGTAGTGTCTGTCATAAGTGCTTGGTTGTTGGCAGGAAGATCTTCATACTGGAAGCTCCAGTCAAATTCAGCAGTTCCAACAGCTGCACAAGCTGCAGTTTGAGCAGAAGGAGTAGCTTTTGCTGTTGTTGCTGTCTTGGCTGAGCTTGGTGAGCTTGTCTTGGCTGAGCAGCAGCTGGATTTGCCTTTGGTGCCTTGCATTCTCTAGCAAAATGACCAAGTTGGTTACAGTTATAACATCTCAGTTTGCTTTTGTCCAAGCCAACTCTGGTGTTGGAGTTGTTGCTTGGGATTGGTCTTCCTGTTCTAGAGTAGAACCTTTTTGCTCTAAGAGAAAGCATGACATAGGAGTGTTGTATGTCCATTTCTTCTAGATCATCTGGATGGAAACATTCCAGATCTTCCTTGATAAAGGACATATTGCTTGAGTTTTCAGAGACAAAGGCAGCAGAGGTTGCCTGAGGTGGGGCTTCAAGAAGAAATGGTGAGTTGTTTGATTGTGAGGTTGGAGTCTGGGGATGAGTGACAATGGGAGGATGGTAGTTGCTTGAACTGGAGACTGAGTGGTCATAATGTAGTGCAGAAGAGGTGGGGGTGGATGATGAGGTTGTAGAATAACTTGAGCTTCTTTCTTTGGCCTGAATCATTTCTAATTCATATGTTTTGAGCATACCAAACAGCTCAGTCATCTGCAGGGTTTTCAGGTTTTCAGTTCTTCTGATTGACACTTTATAGAGTGTCCAGCAGTGGGGAAGAGATCTGATAAACCTTTTGAGAATGTCCCCATTCTCTAGCTTCACCTTAGAGCACTGTAGCTCTCCCACAAGGTAGGTGTACCTGTTGTACAGAACAGTAAGAGACTCACCTTCCTTCCAGACAAATTTTTCATATTGTTGCTTCAGGATGTCTCTTCTATTTTCCTTCACTTCTTATGACCCAGCAAACGTCTTCTTAAGAGTCTCCCATAGCTCCTTTGCAGTCTTTTATTCTCTGAAGTTGTGAAAAACTTCGTTTGGCAAGCACATCTGGATGGCTCCCAAGTCTTTGAAATCTACCTCCATCTTCTTGATGTCTTCCTCTGAGTACTTTGAGGGTTCTTTAGGGACTGATGGACCTCCGGAATCAGCAGAGGCCACCATGGGTACATATGGTCCATCTTTTATGGATTTCAGATCCCATACTCTTGATAGCAGAAGAAACTTTCCATCCTATTCTTCCACATATCATAGTCTTTTCCAGACACCAGTCTTGGTGGTCTGTTGATGCTTCCAGTATCATCAAAACCATTGTTTTGAGCCATTTCAGAATAAATGTTGTTTTAGCAAAGAGATAGTAGTAAATAGAACCAGAGAGTGATTAAACAAGTGTGAGTTTGTTTAATCTGAGAGCCAAAGCTCTGATACCACTTGTAGGATCGGTGATTACAAGATGGTTCTATTCTAGTTGAGATTGGCGGAAACAATCACAACTATGCAATGTAAACAGATAAACAAAGAGAATACTGATAAATGCAAATTGTATTGATCTTCAATGTTTACAAGATTACAGAGAAAACTATCAGGAAGCACACACGTACAAATGTAAGATACAATACATATAAAGGAACTTAGAATCAAGACAAACCCTTGATTCTAAGGATCAGATCAAACACAGACCGTTGATCTTGGACAGTTACAAGCTATACTACTATTGGTAGACAACTAAAAGACAAACTGTAGCAAACAGTTGTATTCAGGTCAAAAGTCTTCTTAGGAATCTTTGCAGGAGACTTCAGAACTGGTTTGTCTTTAATCATCTGCACCAATAACATTCCTTCTGCTGATAGAGGTGTCAGCGTTGTAGCAGAGGTGTCAGTAGCAAGGTCAAAGCTGCTGATGATTTGCCTATCAGCAACATCAAGTGTTTGATGCTGCTGAGAAGCCTATCAGCAGCAACTCTGGACTTCAGTCGATAAGGCTATCCACAGCATAGTTGTTCATCAGTAGGAGGACAACTATCCGCAGTAACTAGCATTATCCGCAGCAGCTTGTTGGTCAGTGGCAAAATTGTGGAGTCTGCAGATGTTGTACTTAGAGAATTTTATAGCCATCAGTCTTTATCTCTACAAGGGGATACATATATATATATATATATATATATATATATATATATATATATATATATATATAAAAGTACTTTAATTGGTACATTAAGGGTAAAATGGTAATAAAATAAGTTATTTTAAATGAATTGGATAAATATGTAATATGTACGTTTTAGAAAAAGAAAATATGTAATTAAATTTTAGGGTTAGGTAAATATGTAATAAAGGAACTTAGGAAGGCTATATATATAATGCCCCATGAAACAAAGATGGGAACTTGATGAATGAAATAAATTCACAACAAAGTCATAAAACATTAGATTAAAATTGCATATTTTAAACCTTGGGATTAAACGTGCAAAATGGACAAACCGTTGGAGCCATTTATTCAATTAACTAAAAAACAAAACTAATAGAATTAATTACATGGATGGTCCCTGTGGTTTACACGAATTTTACTTTTGGCCCCTAGGATTGAGAAACTACAAGTTTAGCCCAATAGTTTGCATAATTATAACATCCATGGCCCCTGGGTTGGATGGAGGTTAACTTTTCTGTTAATTTTCTAAAAAATGACCAAAACACCCTTGCCCACTATCAGACTCAAGATTTCTAATTTTGACTCCAAAAAAGTCAACCGGTCTCAAATCCATCTCAATCCCTATCAATCTGGAGTTTAAATCCTTGTAAACTCGTGCTAATCCTATCGTGGTCCAATGGAAATAAGAAATTAGTTAGTTAGTTCGAGATAACCATATCAATTCGAAAACCCTTTTCAATCACCTCATACCAACCGATTCCTTACTCATAACAGGTGTTTGTACTTCAGCCGTGCAGCTTCCCCCAATTTGCAGATACACAGAAGATGAAGATCACATCGTTGCTACCACTTGTCATATGGGTAACAGTTATATATTCTGTTGAAGTTGTTTCAAAGTCATCTGGGTTTGTTTTATTTCTGATTGTTTATACTTGTTGGTGTGTACAGGACACTGAGGTCTGAGAAAAGAAGCAAAATTGTTACTCAAAGTTGAACTGTATGCTCCATTCTTTCATCTTTAAATCCCCTAAATTATAAATATTTGAATTTTTTTGCCTTAATGTTTTAGGGTTTATACTCACTCTCATAAAGGTTGAGTTTTGATATTCGATGATCCTAGCAAACGCCACCACCCCCATCTCCGGTTCCTACGCCGTCGCACCACCGAAGAAATCGCAACAAGACGCAATCAGAAGATAACCAAGAAATCAAAATCCCTAATTGCTTCATCCATACCTTTCCGACTTGATTTCTTCAAATCCATAGAAAAAAGGTAACCCTATTCCTGTTACAGGGCGGAGACAGCGGTGGATGTGATTACCGGCGGCTGGGGGGGGGGGGGGGTAGGGGAAGAACGGTGGAGGGGAAGGTGTTAGGGACTCGGTAGTCATTACCGGTGTTGATTGTGGTTTCGATTTGGGTTTAACAGACCCAATCCTTCCAACATACTCACCTGTGATGGTTGGATATGGATCGAGAGCATCTAGTGCTTGTGTTGAACGAAGAGGAAGAAGATGAATGGCGGGAGGGCGATGGTGGCGTTACTGGCCGGCGGTTCTCGGTGATGGGGAAGACAACCGGAGGGGATGGACGGTTAGGTTAGGAATTTAGGACTTCACGATTTAAAAGGGTTTATTATTATTATTTTTATTGAGTAAGGGTATTTAGGTTATTTCACATGTATTTAATGGATAAACTTAACGGACATCCAACCCAGGGGCCATGGGTGTTACAATCGTATAAACTATTGGGCCAAACTTGTAATTCTCAAACCTAGTGGCCAAAAGTAAAATCAGTGTAAATCACAGGGGCCATCCGTGTAATTAATTCAAACTAATATTTTTATCATTAAAATTGTTTATTAAAAAAAAACAAAAACAAATAGTTATTCAGCAATCCGAAAGGTCACCAAATGGAAAATACAGTCAAACTAAGCTATATATATAACCATTCACAACTTCTTTTTATGGTAACAAAACCTAGATGCTTTCATCTTTGTTTTCAACGGTGACCTCCTAAAGACCGCCGCCGTAGCACCGCCCTAGATCGCTGCATGTAAGTCAGTTTCTTATTTTACTTCCTTGCTTCATACTCATCACAGATCTAAGTTTTCCCCACCCCTCACAAACAAATGTGTTCATAAATCTGCGTTTGCACAATTTTGTCTCAGATCTGTATTTAGTTTATTTTTTTCATAGTTTTATTAGCTCGTACGGATAATGAAATTGGGTAAATCAAGATCAATTTAATTGGGTTTTAACATTATTTTTTATCCAAAAGAAATCGAAATTCAACCCTAATTGAAATTTGTGTTTTGTCAAACTTAAATGAAAGTGTTATCGTTTCTATTTGTATCTGGTCTAATCTCATATCACGTTTACTTTTAAAATTTTCATCACAGATCTACAAGTTATGACTTTGATGAAGATTCAATCTACAAGTAATGGCTTTGATGAAGAACTGATCTTTGGAAATGGTGGATCTGGAATAGTTTATGATGCCGGCATGTCTTTAAATTTGGTGCTACTGTTAGTTACAATCGTTACTGGTTTATGTGGATTAGACTACTTTCATAATTCGGTTGTTGTCTGAAATCGGATTATACACCGTGACATAAAAAGCGCCAATCCTTTTTTTAATATATTTCCGGCATTTACAGTGGGATTGACCTAGAGATGGAAAGGACTACAACCGTAGGCTGTAACAATCAAATAAGGAAATAATAATATACTGTAGAAGTCAACTAAATTTGTTACGGAGATTATGATGCTTTCTGGGTTGTTTCGTTATAGTTCCGTGAGATGATCCTTGTTTATGATTACAACTATTGTAAAATTATATGTTTAGTGTGGATTGGACTATCTTCATACAATTGAATTTTACTATTAAGAAGTTTTTCCATGTTGTGCCATTTTACCTCTTTTTTACTATTTCATTTGAAAACTAGAAGTATGTACACATCGAAAATTTCATTAGTTATGATTATTCTCTCTCTATTGTGGTTTGTTTTTTCTTTTTATTTTTTCAATCTACCAAAAACAATTGCTTCGTTGTCCTATTTTGTATATCAACACTATAACATGTGAGTTTAATGTGGTAATATTTTGTCGTTTGTTGGTTATTAACCTCTATCCGGTATACCCTCACGCCACCCTCCAAGTGAGGGCTTTTACGGCATGAGGGCTTCATGCACACCACCCCCTTGCCCAAGTGAGGCTCAAGTGAGCAATCCAAGTGAAGGATTTCACGGGAAAGAGGGTAAATTGAGAGGAAAGAGGGTAAAGTGAGGCTTGTGATTAGCTGAGACCATAAGTGGTGGTCTTTCACGGCGTGAGAGGCTTCAACACACCACCCCCCTCTCAAGTGAGGGGGCTCACTTGAGAATGATATGAGGATATACCGGATACTCTTAGGATCAAAGATACCAAAAATCCAATGAATACGAGGAACATATCTATTCTATGACATGTTCTTTCAAGTAAACATTTAATAGTTAACTTTTTAGGATCAAAGATACCAAAAATCAACCTGTACCCTATAGGATTTAAACCCTCAATTTTTTAGTTATGAGACATACTACCTAATCATCAGGATGTCCAATTGAAGACATTTTTTTTAATTAACCATTATACATTTCTTGCTAGTGACAATAACTTAATCAAGTTGAGGCCCTCTCTGAATCGACCAGTTCGTTAACCTCTCCAACGCCATCGATTTTTTTATTTTTTTATTTTTTTTGAACGGCAATTTAGATCACTGACGGGCCACTAGCCCACCTGATCATCTCCACCTCACAAGAGAAAACCTATCATAGGTGAGAAAACCCCCTGAACCAGCTCGAACCCTCATGTCAAAACAATGCAAGAACATAAGTAAATTAGTGTGCTTGTCGAGTTCCGAAAGTGATTGTTCTGCATATTGTATTATTTTTGTTTGTAGTTTTGTGGAAAAGTTTTACTAATTATTTTATAATATTTCTTGGATTTTGCTTCTTGTCAATCAATTTGGATATTACTTTAGCATTTATTGGCTCCGCTCGGCTAGGAATGACTCGGCTCATCAACTATTTGGTTAAATAAGTATGCAGGTAGGGTGGAGGGGTGGAACCTCTAAGTACCTTAAGAATTACTTAATCAAAACGTTCCATGTAGTGTCACGTCATTTGAACCCTAAATTACCCTAATGGATTGCGACGGTGTTCCCCTATAATCGCTTCACGAACCTGACTTTTCAACGATTTTTCACGGAAAAATCTCACGGCTTCGCAAACCCGTGAAAAGAACCAGTGAAGCTTGAACCCGTGAAGCCGCATTCCTTGCGGCGGTGTTCCCGACTAACCGATCCAACCCGAGCTCGAAGCCGAGCTCCACCCCGTCCACCCTTAGTACCAGAGGTTTGGCCGGTCCGGCTAGGTGTATTGAAACGGGAAATGGGAAGGTTAAAGGTTTGGCCGGACTAGACCGGCCGATCGAACCGGGAACCGGAGGTTTGGCCAGTCCGGTTAGGTGTATTGAAACGGTCCTGTAGCGACCCGGTGGTTCGGTTGGCTATTTTTTATTTTTATCTCTTTTAAGTCTTTTGGATTCATATTTGGTAGATAACTATTAATTTAAGAGTATTGCAATTGACTTGTTGGTAGTTTTTGAAATATTAATGGTTGTTTGAATTGATTTATTTTTATAATATTTGCGACGTCGTCCGATTCTTAAATCCGGTCCGACCAGTGGACCGGTAATAAAACCTTTTCAACGTCCGATCTAGTTCTGAAAACATTGAATAGTACATTACAAAGAAAAAGAATTAGTAAACTTCAAAAATAACTTTAGTGCTAACATTTGTATTAAAAAAAAAACCACTCACATATATATGTATAAAACGACCGTAACTCTTTTTGGAACGTTTTGGTGTACCATATACTTGCCACTCTCGTCTTTAGTGATAATATTATATATTACTAAAAGGTATGTCGGTTTTTTTATATACATCTAGTAAAACGGACTGTCAACAAAATTGGCATTCTAGCATGGTCGTCCTCGCATCCTTTCTTCACATGGGTGACACGGGTTCAATCCGTAGTATGTAAGCCGGTTCCATTGTTAACGTCAGCTTGATTTTTTTTCTAAATAACTTAATTATTTTAATCTTTATAATTAATTTTCGACATATTTTCTGTTTCTTTTATAACTTTTAAAATACGACGTTTTGTAACTTCCAAATGTATTGTTGCGACGTGCTTATTTTTATGGGTAAAGTGAATATGAGGCTGTTAAGTATCTAACTTAGATGCGAAACTCATCAAAACGACGTCGTTTTGGTTTAAATCAACTAAAGAAATAATCTAAATCTTTTTTAATTTGGAAAACTAACACCCATCCCCATGAGATTCGTCAAAAAAATGTTTCTTCCTCTCCAAAACATAAACCGACCTGCACATCAATTGTGTTTGTGGATCCCATCTCCAAAGCCATTATGTGCTACTTTAGTTAAAACCCTTTAATTTTGATTTATATGATTTTTGAAAGTTTTGGAATTTATCACAATGAATTCAACTAATCGGTTTGTTTTTACTTAGCCTTTTAAACTGAAGTGTTACAATTATTTAACAGATAAAGTAAATCGATTGAAAACAAATTGTATAAAAAAATTCGAGAATTTGGTCAAAAAGTGAGAGAGTGGGAGAGTATACCGCTGATTTAATCGAACGATCGAAGAGGAAACCGGGATAATAAGATTTAGATTATTTCTTTAATTGATTTAAACCAAAACGACGTCGTTATAGGTTTCGCATCTAAGTTAGATGCTTAACAGCCCCATATTCACTTTCCCCTACTTATATATATGTTCCGACATAAATTTCATTTGAGGCAGAGCTTCCGTTAAAATATACAAGACATCGAAGCACGAACGTACAAGCCGTCGAGTTTCCAAGTGTCGTCTTTTCTAGTTTTTTTCGTTTTCCATTTACAAACTTAAAATATGATATTGTATAAAATTATGTATTTGTCATTTCAACTTGCTTATTTTTATCGGTGATTCGATGTGAATTTTTTCCGCGGGGTTAATATTAGTGTACGAGTCGTCGAAACTAAGCCTTACAAAGTTTAACGAGCAGGTTACACCCGCTTGTTTATATAGAAAAAAACTCTCCCTTCTATTTTTTCAGCTCCCATATAAGTCATGAATATGTCAGAATAATAGTCTAAACGAGTCAAGCTGATTGTGAGCTATTTGAGATCATGTAGTTAAAACCTAGAAATGAGACTAGCTTAAACGGGTGCGAGCCTAAGTTAGAGCTCGTTAATAAACGAGGTCGAACCCTAGTTTAGCATACCGAACTTCACTAGGCTCATGATACTTAATAAGCCTACAATTTATATAAATACAATAATGTTTATTTTATATCACAAACATATAGTTATTGTTGACACAAATCTAGGTAGATTGATGTGCCAAGGTTGATACATCAATGAGTTTTCTCCAATCAACCCATAACAGTATAGTTCAAACATTGTGCTTCCAATCTACAAGATAAAAACGCGTTAAGGCCTCACATGGAGAGGAAATTCCCTGTAACAACCCTCCGTCGTGAGAATAAGTCTTTGTTTATGGGGAGGAAAGCAATGGAAAAAAAACAAGTGCATGCATGTGTGAATGGTTAGAGCATAAGGGGTATTACTTCATTCTGTTGGATATATGATGTCCGATCGTCAATTAATCCAACGTTACTATTAAGGTATGATCCAAAGAGTTACACCTTAGGCAACAAACAAGTATATAATATTTAACAGTTAAATATTATTCACGAAAAACGGATTTATTAAATGGTGAATAAATATTTAGAGAAATATTTATTGTAGTTTGGGATAATTAATTATGTGATTGATTAATTATTATTGGGCATTAAATGTTAATATCTATATCTGTTGGAGAGTGAGATAATTAATTATGTGATTGATTAATTATGGTGATTAAATGTTTAAATCTGTTAAACATTTAAAAGGATTAGATTTTACTGATTATTGGTAATTAGTAAAATAGATAAGGTTAATAATTAAACAGTTAATTATTATGAGGTATTAACTGTTACTATTTGGTTTTTAGCCACCACAAGGGTTTTCGAGTTCTTAGCCGTCGAGTTACAGGTTTATAAATATAACCTTAACTTAACCTAAAAACCTAATCAAGTTCTTAACCCTAAAAACCTAATCAAGTTCTTAACCCTAAAAACCTAATCAAGATCTTAGCCACCACAAGGGTTTTCGAAACCCTCCCCTCCTCTCGTTTCCGGCCGCCGTCGCAGCCCTATCGGAACACCGTCGTCGCCGTCGTGATTGGCTTACCCCCTTCGAGCATCTCGTGTGACGTTTTGCTGTGGGTTTTCGTGTACGTGTCAACTAGCGTGACGTTCGTTGTAGTAAGGTGTTACAGATATGGTTATCGTCAAAGGTATAAATCTAAACACCCTATGGTTGGTTATTTAATATTGTTTATACTTGTGTAATCAGATCACTGAATGGAATCCAGATCTGATTTGGTAATGGTACTATTAAATTGCTTCCGCTAAAATATATCTGATTTATTTATTTAAAATGTTTAAGTAATTATTGTTTTAAAAATTAAAACTGGTACCATGATTCCCAACTGTGGTATCAAAGCCACCTTTACGCGCTTTTAGACATATTTTTTTAAATCGATCTATTGTTTTATTTGTCAAAACTTTTGTTTGACAAAAGATCGAGCCTTTTGCGTTTGTTGTGATTGTGTTGAATGAATCGAGCACTAGAGTCCTTTGGTTGTGTTGTTTGTTCATTGGTTGTTATCTTTGTATTTTTTATGGGTTATTTGGAACCCCGATGTAATAGTTAGGGTTTTATTTATTTATTTTTAGTGTATTTGTAAATAAATATTGTAACCCTAAAAAGACGAAGACCTAAAGACTAAGGCAGACAAAGACATGATTAAAGATGAAGATCTTGGATTAAGTGGGAGATAGAAGATTTATTATTTTGTTATCCCTTATACCAGTCCGGTTATTCGTTTGATGGCTCGAACGAAACTGGACAAATTTTTCTAGTTGCTCGATTCTGCGTTTTATTTTTTTTTGTAGTTGTGATATAATTATTTAGGATAATAATTAAACCGATGTAGGTACCCGGGTGTCTCGGATCGTTACGTGCGAGTGTGTGACTAGTCGAACAGGGTGCGGAATGCCCGTGACTAGTTGGAGTATCAAGCAACACAAAGTAAACCGACGACAACAACAACACGAAATACTTCAAACTTCGTCTATTAATAATCACAGCCGGTTACAGAATGAATGCGTACATAACTTCTGTCAAGACCAGCTATATATACTAAGACCTGTTACCTGCGCACTTAACAAGTGCGCAGGGATTAACTCCTGCGTACTTAGCAAGTACGCAGCCTTTGTGCATGCGTACTTGCTAAGTACGAAGGAACTATATCCTGCGCACTTGCTAAGTGCGCACAACACTATACAAAGACAAACAAGTACAAGTACCTACATATACGTTTACAACTCGATAAACCAATACATACAGATACTAAATACAAATACAAGTACAGAAAGTAAAGTACAAAAGTATAAGACAACATCCAGAGTGTCTGTCACATAAACGTGCTTCAATAAACTCCCCCTTGACAACAGCTCTGGATTGTCTTCGGTCTTCAACCTCCTGTAGCTCTAGCTTCCCATCTTCAGCTAGTAGTCTAGACAAAACTTGACTAGCTTGTCGTACCTTGATGCTTGAAGATTCGTCCACTCGTCCATGTAGATGCAATATTTTTCATTGAGAGCAGTCAGATCTTTCACAGAGAAGTTGATGAAAGTGATTTCATCAAAGACCCTGATCAGTTCCTTTGGCTCCAAGCATCTACTCACGGACCTTACTCTTCCCATCACCACCGCCTCGCCCGTCTTTGGATCTACGTACCATTACCATATGTTACCAAGGATATTTTGAGATAACTTGCTCAAGGGTATCTTAGTTTCACATAGCACTGGCTTATAAACCAGTTTCTTTAGGCTTCTGTTAGTCACGGGATGTTTGACAGTCTCGGACTCTTTTGGGCATTTGAGGCTTGAAAATCTCAAAGTTTCCCGATCTTCCCTCTCGCTGTAGTGTATTCCACAAACCCATTGCTACTGCGTGTTTAGAATTATATCAATAGGTAGCTAGCCTAATAACATATTACTAAAGCGTTTCGACACCGAAGCTGACTGTTTGTGTTTGATTTGCCTTCCACCATGTCTATCATGAAACAATGGTAAAATGTTAGGTCAATATTACACCCGTTCGACTTCCCGTCGTGTTAGCGCGACTAACGCGGGTGGGACTTGTCATGCCCAGTAGTACTACTCAAGATTACCTCGCTATTCCATATATTAAACAGTTCGATATGTAAGGACTTGTATGATATGTTTGCGCTTAGTACAACAAGTGATATAAAAGAAATGTAAGATCTAACTGTTTGCGTTTATGTTTTCTCCCCAAGTTTAAAATAAAGAAAAAGGGGCCGTGAAACTCACCTTAGAATGCGCGCAGATGAAAGCTAATTAAAAACTGCTTGACTACTAACCGCCACCTATAAACATCGGTTTATAAGTGTGTGTTTGTGTAAGTTGACATGAACCCTAAGTATCCAAACAATCCCATTGTTTTAAGTGTTTAGAAAACATTTAATAGTTTGACCAAGTTTGACCCGACGACCCGTTGGTGACCCGTTTAGTGATTTAATGTGTGGTTTGAATACTAACACGCATAGTATACAAGTAGTTCAAGTTTCATGCTACACATGTCACAACTAACTTAGCATGGCAAGTTATGTCTACACAATGCACGTTCAACAAAGTTCCTACTTTTAACAATGTATGAGCACAAGTTTGGTTTCAATAGATTACATCATCTATAACACATTTGCATGATCATGACATGTTTATATACACATACTAATGCATGAAAGATCATCATAACATACACCTTAGGTCTAGACATCAAGTTTCAAATTCTAAAAGTTTCTACTTTTAGTAACTTATGATCAATGCATCGATTTGTACCAACCAACACTTTAACAAGCCTCAATACGTTCATGATAACATGCTAGCATCATACAATAACATCATGCACGTAAAAGTGATTCACATTCAACAACACATTTCAATAAAGTTTCCTCTTTAGGAAAGTCTATGATTTCTAGCTTTGTTAACAAGATTCAACGCATCCATTCAATTGTAAACTACTTAACTAGCATAATTACAATCATAACAATCATCCACATCTAGCATGCAATCCTACAACATCACATAATCAAAAAGTTTCTATTTTAGGCAAGTTATGGATCATATGAAACTAGGGTTTTCTAAATAACAATATACTCATCAAATAGTTGCAACAACATCAATCAAATAACCAATTCATCAATATTATTTCAAAAACTCATGTTTAGATGAACTAGGGTTTCAATCATAACTTTTATAATAAAAAAGTAACGGAATCAGATGAAATAACTTACGTAGGAGTGTTAGAAACGCCTAGACTAGCTCGAATACACTTCCAATTGCAAGATTGAGGATCAAAGAGGGTGTGTTTGGGTTGTTTGAAGCTCTCAGCTCCAAAGGGGGGGGGGGTTGATCGCGATGGCTTCAAAGGGAAAAAGGGGTTAGGGTTTTTAATTTTATAAATTTCCTTTTATACATATTTGCATGCATGGGGTTTTAAATGGATTATGGGCTTTCTAAAGGTCCATAGGCTATTTTAAAACAATTAACACTAATAATAATTAAATCCCTTAACTATTATTTTTATAAAAACTCCAACTTCTATAAAAATAATTAACACAATCAGTATTTGATAAACATGCGCGATATCAAGTCAAATCACATAATTCACGTAAAGTCACATAACACGTAAAGTCACATAATTTATATTAATTATAAATTATTAATTGTTCTAAATATTATTCTTGATTAATCACCAACTATCCGGGTTAGACTCAAGTGTGATCCGGTAATTCTATGAGTTACCTTTGTGTGTGTATTAATTGACACATTTAATTAGCCTAATTAAATGCAATGCACACGTGACTAATTAAGATGACTTAGTTTGTATGAACGATGCTTGAGATAACGATGTTTGTGTTAACGGAGTTAACTTGAATTTGCCGGATGTCACATCATCCCCTTGTTGAAAGAATTTTCGTCCCGAAAATTAAGCGAAGTCGTTAAATGTCTGAAACAAAAAGTTTGGGTTGTCACATCATCCCCTTGTTGAAATAAATTTCGTCTCGAAATTTAACTAGTACCTTCTGTGCTTGTCGTTGACTGTTTGAAAAGGTGAGGATACTTTCTCATCATCTGATCCTCGTGTTCCCACGTGAACTCCGGTCCACACTTCGAGTTCCAGCGAACTCTGACAATAGGTATCTTACTGCGTTTGAGAGTTTTGACCTCTCGGTCCATGATTTCGACTGGTTCCTCAATAAAACGTAGTTGTTCATCGATTTCCAACTCCTCGAGTGGAACTACAAGTGTCTCATCTGATAGGCATTTCTTTAGGTTTGAGACATGAAAGACATTGTGTACTCCATTGAGTGTATCTGGTAGGTTCAGTTGATATGATACTGGACCAATCCTTTTCAATATCTCGAATGGTCCAATGTAACGCGGGTTTAACTTGCCACGTTTTCCAAAACGAATCACACCTTTCCACGGTGAGACCTTTAATAATACTTTGTCGCCCACTTGGAATTCTAACGGTTTTCTGCGTTTGTCCGCATAACTCTTTTGACGGTCACGAGCTGCCGCCATACGGTTTCGGATTTGCACGATTTTCTCCGAGGTTTCGTGCACAAGTTCAGGACCCGTAAGTTGGCTATCTCCAACTTCAGCCCAATAAAATGGTGATCGGCATTTCCGTCGGTACAAAGCCTCGAACGGTGCTGCTTTGATGCTAGTATGATAGCTGTTATTGTAGGAGAACTCAACTAAAGGCAGATGAGTCTCCCAATTGTTACTGAAATCTATCACACAAGCCCGTAGCATGTCTTCTAGGGTTTGAATGGTACGCTCACTCTGGTGATCTGTTTGAGGATGATACGCTGTACTCATGTCCATGTGCATGCCTAGAGCTTTCTGTAATGATTACCAGAAACGTGAGGTGAAACGAGCGTCTCTATCAGAAATGATGGAGATTGGCACTCCATGCTGGGATACTACTTCCTTAAGATAGAGGCTGGTTAACTTTTCCATTTTATCGGTCTCTTTGATAGCAAGGAAATGAGCGAATTTGGTTAGGCGATCCACTATCACCCAGATTGTGTCACATCCAGTAGGGGTTCAGGGTAATTTGGTGATGAAATCCATGAAAATTTGCTCCCATTTCCACATCGGGATTTCCGGTTGTTGGAGTAATCCGGATGGCTTTTGGTACTCCACCTTGACCTTTGAACAAGTCAGACACTTGCTCACATAGGTGGCTATGTCGGCTTTCATGTTCGGCCACCAATACATAACTTTTAGATCGTGATACATCTTGTCGGATCCCGGATGGATAGAGTATCGGGATTTGTGAGCTTCATCCATGACTAGTTCTCTTAGGTTTCCATACACTGGAATCCATATTCATTCCGCGAAGTAGCGAATACCATCTGCTTTAACCTCAAGTTGTTTCTCCATACCACGAGTGGATTCCAACGATAAGTTCTCCTCTTTTAAGGCTTCAAGTTGGGCATTGCGGATTTGTTCGGGTAATCCTGTATGAATAGTGAGTTGTAATGCTCTAACTCGTCGGGGTTTGGTTTCTTTTTTGCTTAGGGCATCGGCCACCACATTAGCTTTGCTCGGATGGTACTTGATTGCACAATCATAATCGTTTAAGAGCTCGATCCAACGACGTTGTCGCATGTTCAACTCTTTCTGCTCAAAAATATGTTGAAGACTCGTGATCGGTGTAAATGGTGCACTTGGTACCGTACAAGTAATGTCTCCATATCTTTAGTGCAAACACCACGGCCCCCAACTCTAAATCATGAGTCGTGTAGTTCTTCTCGTGGATTTTCAATTGTCGGGAAGCGTATGCGATAACCTTCTCGCGTTGCATCAACACACAACCGAGACCTTGGATGGAGGCATCGCAATACACTACGAAGTCATCCGTTCCCTCTGGTAGAGATAGGATGGGCACACTACATAGTTTCTGCTTCAGTAGCTGAAATGCTGATTCTTGAGTCTCGCTCCAATTATAGGGTTTACCTTTTTGGGTTAAGGCGGTGAGAGGTTGGGCAATCTTTGAAAATCCCTCGATAAAACGACGGTAGTATCCAGCCAATCCTAGGAATTGTCGAACTTCGGTCTGAGTTGTTGGGGCTGCCCAATTCTTGATGGCTTCTACTTTGGCTGGATATACATGTATTCCTTTCTCATTGAACACATGTCCTAAAAATTGAACCTCGTGAATCCAAAAATCGCATTTGGAAAACTTAGCGTACAGATGTTCATGTTTCAGCAGTTCAAGGATCAAACGCAAATGCTCCTCATGCTCTTCCTAACTCTTAGAGTATATGAGGATATCGTCAATGAAAACGATGACGAATTGGTCAAGATAAGGTTTACACACACGGTTCATGAGGTCCATGAACACCGCGGGTGCGTTGGTTAATCCGAATGGCATGACCAAAAACTCGTAATGGCCGTACCGGGTTCTGAATGCAGTCTTGGATACATCTTCATCTCGAACTCTCAGCTGATGATATCCAGATCTTAAATCAATTTTCGAGTAGAAACTCGACCCTTGAAGTTGGTCGAATAGATCGTCAATGCGGGGAAGTGGGTAGCGGTTCTTGACTGTTACCTTGTTTAACTCTCGGTAATCAATGCACATGCGGAAAGTCCCATCTTTCTTTTTGACAAATAGGACTGGGGCTCCCCATGGCGATGAGCTAGGTCGGATGAAACCTTTATCTAACAACTCTTGCAGTTGAGTGGATAGCTCCTGCAACTCACTTGGTGCAAGTCTATATGGTGCTCGAGCAATAGGCGCTGCTCCGGGTGTTAGGTCAATCTGGAATTCGATCTGACGATGAGGTGGAAGACCAGGTAGGTCTTCAGGAAATACTTCTGGGAATTCGCGAACGATAGGGATATCTTCTAGCTTTTTCTCCTCGGAAGACTTTTCAGCGACAAGGGCTAGTATTGCGGTATGACCCTTACGCAGACACTTCTGCGCCTTCATGAATGATATGATGCCCACGACTGAACCACTTCTCTCGCCCTGAACGGAGAGGATATCTCCACTTAGAAGGGGTATACGAACGATCTTCTCACTACAGATGATCTCAGCTTGGTTTGTAGACAACCAATCCATGCCCACAATTACGTCAAAACTGTCGAGTGTAACTGGCATGAGATCGATATCAAGTTTGTGACCAGATAGTCCTAACTTACATCCCTTGAGGATGTGGGTTGCCTCGATTATCTTACCGTCTGCTATCTCTACGGTATAGTGATGTTCTAGTAAAGTTGGGTTTGCTTCTAACCGACTACTAAAGTTTCTAGATATAAAACTTCCATCGGCGCCAGTATCAAAAACTATAGAAGCAAAATGATCGTTGAAAGGAAACATACCGTTAACAACATTCCGATCATTCCTAGCTTCCCCCGAGCCAATCACGAAGGCTCGACATTTAGCACCATTGTTGTTATTATTGCCATTACCGCCCTGGTTGTTATTACCATTGCCATTACCGTTCCCATTTTTCTTCAGATGCGGACAGTTTATCCTAAAATGCCCCTCTTTCCCTCACTCAAAGCAGCCTTTGGGTGCTTCAACAGGTGATGTCTGTTTGTTCTGCAGTTCTCCCCTACAATCCTTGGCCGAATGGCCCATCTTTCCACACCGTTGGCAAAGGTATCGGTCACATGCTCCGTTATGGTGGAAATTACATTTATTGCATTTCGGGTACTTACCAGCATATGAACCTTGATTCTGTTGAGAGGAGGAAGACTGATTAAATTTTTTGGAAGGTTCAAGCTTACGTTGTTGTTGTTGTTGTTGCTGTTGCTGTTGCTGTTGGGGAGGTGGGTTTGACTGGAAAGTTTTGGAGTGTGAATTGTCAAACTTTCGCTTGTTGTCGGTTGTCTTTGATACTGCAACCCTAGGGGGTACGATGCCCTGAGCGACTGCCTGATCAGTTAACCTGTGAGCCAACCTGATAGTTTGTTGGATTGTATTAGGATTGGAAGATGTCACCATACTCTGAATTTGAGGAACTAAACCCTCGATGAATTTCTCGGTCCTCTTATAGGGAGGTGTCACCATTTTAGGACATAAGTTTGCTAGCTCATGCGAGCGAGTAGTGTAGGCTTCATTTTCAGACCCCTCCATCTTGAGGTTCCAGAATTCGCCCTCAAGTTTCTACACTTCATCGCGGGGACAATACTCCTCCCGCAACATAGTCTTGAATTCGTCCCACGACAATGCATTTGCCATCTCAAGAGTTAGCATTTGCACCTGGGAGTTCCACCAGGTAAGGGCCGAACCCTCAATTATGCCATATGCAAACTTCACCTGGTTGTTCGGCGGACAATTACACATTGCAAAGACGGATTCAGATTTCTCCATCCAGCGGAGTAAGCCAACAACCCCTTCAGCTCCACTGAACGACCGGGGCTTGCAATCCATGAAAGCTTTAAAAATACAGGTCTGTTGGTTGTTGTGCTGACCTGGATTGTAAACAAGAATGCGTTTTAGGAATACTAGATTCGAATTTGAGTTTAGAATGAATGATGACTCACTAGAGTCGATAATTTATTGATTTACCTCCGGCATTAGCAGCGGCTTGGCTAGCTGCTACAGCTTCAGCCACACGCTCGTTTATGAGTGCCGTGAGCTCGGCTGCAGTCATGTTGACATTTCCACGACCGCCACGTCCACCGGCGCGTCCACCACGTCCGTTTCCACGTCCAGACATTATCTTTACATTCACAACATACAATAATGAGAAAAATACATCGCATTTTATCATCATACAAGTATAAGTAAACAAAAGAAATTTAAACCACAACATCTAACATTTCATTAATAAAAATCCTTGATAAAATAAATTGTAAGGCTACAAAGTAAATTCAATCAAACATCAAAATCCAGAAACATTTGTTGGATGGGAACAACCCTGTCCATCTAGGTTTAAAAGAAAAGAAAGAAATAAGTAATGAAGATAAGATATCAAATGCCACTGCTAGTTGATGTAACATCAGATGCTGCATCCTCGTCCTCAGCCAGGTCTTCTGCGGGTGCATCATCTGGTGCAACTCCTACTGCGTTAGCAGCTCCAAGTTGTGCCTCCAATTGCTCAATCCTGGTGTGGAGTATATCTAGGTTCCACTCTGCAGTGTTCAGCCGGTCTTCCATATCCACGCATGAATTTGCCAAATTCTCATGAACCTTATCAGTGGCTGCTAATTCTGAAGTCAGCTTGGCGATCTTCTCATTCATCAGAGTCTCTCGCTCCAATATGCCAGTAATTTCTCCCGCTGCGTCCCTCATGTTCCGGATCTCCCGGTCCATCCTAGCTACAAAGGCAGCTAACACCTGCTCATAGGGGTATTGCAATGGTGGCAAAGCTCGCACAGAAGATGATGAAGAAGAAGCAATGTCAATGGTGAGTGGAGGTGGGACCTCCTCCTCGCAGATCCAGCTCCTGATCCTGTCGGGATACCAATCCCAGTCCAACGTGTTGCCTCTAACACGCAAATGAAAAGGCTCTCCATACCCCACAGTGTTGTTCATCGGGTTGAGCCGACGTCTTCTTGGCTCTGGCAAAGGTACCGTAGGAACATCATGCTCCTGAACGAATGGGGATGCAGGTGAATTGGGTGGTGTCGACATTTCCTGTAACGGGATGAGTGAGTGTCATGTATGAGTGTAAGTGCTGTGTAACTAATGCATGTGCGTGGTTATAGTCTAGTATGCATTTCCTAGTTCTCTATAACCAACGGCTCTGATACCAATCTGTCACACCCCCAAAATCCACTAACGGAGTTTTACCGTTAGGAGCGTGACATACCAGGATCTCAGTCATTAGTTACGTTGAACGACCCTATATGAGTTTAAGAAAAAACATTTGTGTTGCTCATAGTCACGATACAACACTATTATATTAAAATACTGAGTAAATGCGGAATGCGGAATGCGGAAGCGAAAAGGTTTAACAAAATGCATGCGCCAAAACAATTGCGCCCAAAACATACAAATCGAAATAAATAATAAAATAAATCCTGTGTTTGAAAAATAAATGAAACTCCAATGCATGCATGCCCTATCTCGTGCTCGTACCTTAACGACCTGAGAAAAATATGCTAAAATGTGTCAACACTAGGTTGGTGAGTTCACAGGTTTCAATTGTAAGTAAAGATACTAGATAAACAATTACAATTATATCAATAGGTAGCTAGCCTAATAACATGTTACTAAAGCGTTTCGACACCGAAGCTGACTGTTTGTGTTTGATTTGCCTTCCACCATGTCTATCATGAAACAATGGTAAAATGTTAGGTCATTATTACACCCGTTCGACTTCCCGTCGCGTTAGCGCGACTAACGCGGGTGGGACTTGTCATGCCCAGTAGTACTACTCAAGATTACCTCGATATTCCATATATTAAACGGTTCAATATGTAAGGACTTGTATGATATGTTTGCGCTTAGTACAACAAGTGATATAAAAGAAATGTAAGATCTAACTGTTTGCGTTCATGTTTTCTCCCCCAAGTTTAAAATATAGAAAAAGGGGTCGTGAAACTCACCTTAGAATGCGCGAAGATGAAAGCTAATTAAAAACTGCTTGACTACTAACCGCCACCTATAAACATCGGTTTATAAGTGTGTGTTTGTGTAAGTTGACATGAACCCTAAGTATCCAAACAATCCCATTGTTTTAAGTGTTTAGAAAACATTTAATAGTTTGACCAAGTTTGACCCGATGACCCGTTGGTGACCCGTTTAGTGATTTAATGTTTGGTTTGAATACTAACACACATAGTATACAAGTAATTCAAGTTTCATGCTACACATGTCACAACTAACTTAGCATGGCAAGTTATGTCTACACAATGCACGTTCAACAAAGTTCCTACTTTTAACAATGTATGAGCACAAGTTTGGTTTCAATAGATTACATCATCTATAACACGTTTGCATGATCATGACATGTTTATATACACATACTAATGCATGAAAGATCATCATAACATACACCTTAGGTCTAGACATCAAGTTTCAAATTCTAAAAGTTTCTACTTTTAGTAACTTATGATCAATGCATACGATTTGTACCAACTAACACTTTAACAAGCCTTAATACGTTCATGATAACATGCTAGCATCATACAATAACATCATGCACGTAAAAGTGATTCACATTCAACAACACATTTCAATAAAGTTTCCTCTTTAGGAAAGTCTACGATTTCTAGCTTTGTTAACAAGATTCAACGCATCCATTCAATTGTAAACTACTTAACTAGCATAATTACAATCATAACAATCATCATCCATATCTAGCATGCAATCCTACAACATCACATAATCAAAAAGTTTCTATTTTAGGCAAGTTATGGATCATATGAAACTAGGGTTTTCTAAATAACAATATACTCATCAAATAGTTGTAACAACATCAATCAAATAACCAATTCATCAATATTATTTCAAAAACTCATGTTTGGATGAACTAGGGTTTCAATCATAACTTTTATAATAAAAAAGTAACGGAATCGGATGAAATAACTTACGTAGGAGTGTTAGAAATGCCTAGACTAGCTCGAATACACTTCCAATTGCAAGATTGAGGATCAATGAGGGTGTGTTTGGGTTGCTTGAAGCTCTCGGCTCCAAAGGGGGGAGGGGTTGATCGCGACGGCTTCAAAGGGAAAAAGGGTTTAGGGTTTTTAATTTTATAAATTTTCT
Organism: Smallanthus sonchifolius; assembly: GCA_023525975.1. Lineage (NCBI taxonomy): Eukaryota > Viridiplantae > Streptophyta > Magnoliopsida > Asterales > Asteraceae > Smallanthus > Smallanthus sonchifolius. Next base: position 1,651,299 of record JAKNSE010000037.1, on the reverse strand, counting down.
TTTATACATATTTGCATGCATGGGTTTTTAAATGGATTATGGGCTTTCTAAAGGTCCATAGGCTATTTTAAAACAATTAACACTAATAATAATTAAATCCCTTAACTATTATTTTTATAAAAACTCCAACTTCTATAAAAATAATTAACACAATCAGTATTTGATAAACATGCGCGATATTAAGAAAAATCACATAATTTACGTAAAGTCACATAACACGTAAAGTCACATAATTTATATTAATTATAAATTATTAATTGTTCTAAATATTATTCTTGATTAATCACCAACGTTCCGGGTTAGACTCAAGTGTAATCCGGTAATTCTACGAGTTACCGCTGTGTGTGTATTAATTGACACAATTAATTACCTAATTAAATGCAATGCACGCGTGACTAATTAAGATGACTGAGTTTGTATGAACGATGCTTGAGATAACGATGTTTGTGTTAACGGAGTTAACCTGAATTTGCCAGATGTCACAGTGTGTGTAAAAGTGATGGTTATGGTGTTGTTGTTGTTGTTTACATTTGAATGACCAAGGCCAAATATTTATAGGGCTGGAATGGGACTCATGTCGGACCGATATCTCTGGTTCCAGTGTCGGTTTATTTGGCTTGGCGAGCACATAGCGGACCGCTATGTGCCTGGATGCCGGTCCGACATCCACTTTACACGCGTCATATCTTAAGGTGAGTCATCCAACATGTGTCATATCCCAATTGTTTCCTTGCTCCCTACATGTCGGACCGATATGGATCCGATGTCGGTCCGACATCTGCCCATTTTCACTATTTTTCATTTTTAGTCCTCCAACTTTTGGGTAGTTGTACTTTAGCCCCTGGACTTTTATTTTCCTGAAAAATTTGGGATGTTACATGTAGTGTGATGACATGTTATAAAGTGACCATCAACACTTATCCTTTGAAACTCTGACCCAGGTCTTGTATTGTGTACGACTACCATTGAATCTAGTAGGATTGGGTAATTGATTTTAACATATTACCTCGCGAAATTCTAGTGCGACCTTACTTGACAAACCTAACCTCCTGGCACAGTCAAAGTACATCTGCTTTGTGGTCCTTTGACACTTAGACTTATCTGCTTGAGGAACCTATCAAGATCATAGACCGTGAAGTCAAGAAGATAAAGCAAATCCGTATACCTATAGTCAAAGTCCATTGGAACTCTAATCGTAATCTAGAGTTCACATGGGAACGTGAAGACCAGATGAAGATCAAGTACCCTCAACTTTTCCAAGGTCATGCAACCTCTACTAGTTGAATTTCGAGGACGAAATCCTCTTAAAGAGGGGAGACTGTACAACCGTCACCGAACGAGGTTAACAGTTAACCTTAATCTTGTTGCTATTGTAATGCATACTTGAGTCCTTATTTGGTTTTGTATAATTGTTAGGAAATTTAGATTTGGAACCCAAGTTACACTCGCTTATTTTAGAAACTTTTCAAATCCGAAAATCTTTAATTTAATACCGACACTTGTTACACATCGCGTTAACCTTCGTAACAAAAAGTATTATTTTTTAAGTTACTTAAAAGGTCTTAAGATTCGTAAATTAGAATAAAAATGTCGTCTAAATTTTAACACGTTAGTCTAAGTCGTTGAACCGTTGACATTTATTTAAGTTTAATGATTTGTTTTAAAAAAATAAAATAAATATAAAATAAATAGTTGGTCGAAAGTTTTGTAGATAGCATTATCCCGTATTTTTTTTTATTTTGCATCTATCTTCTTGTGTTTTTAAAATTTGAAATTTCCATTGGAATTTAATTAAAAATCCAATTTTCTTTACAACTATAAACCATCCCCATCCCACGATCTGCAACCCGTCCCCTTTGTCCCGACTTCCAGCAGCCTTCAGCCCTCAATCTAGTCGCAATCCTCAAACCCTTCAAAACACAACTCGAAAACTTTGCATTCAAGAGCGTTTTAGTGTAAATCGGTACATATTCTTTCAAGTTCCATCAAGCTTTCTTGTTAAGGTCTGATTTTTACTATCCTACAGCAACAAGTTAATAACTTTCGAAAGATCTCGAGTAGTAAAGCGGTTGAACGAGTCTAGGTACGAAAAATCTACACTTTTCTTATCTTCTTTGATTTCCAGAACTTTTACACGTTCTAAAACATAAATAGATCAGAACCTTATAGTTTTAATGATATATATTCTGTCCTCAATCATCATGGGTCGTACTTGTAGTCGTTATAATCGAAAAGTACTAAAAACTCGTTTTTGAAATAAAACCGTTACAGCAGATTCAAAACAACAACTTTTGTCAAACTTTGGAGAGTCATAACTCGACCAAAAATCAACCAAATCGGTCAGTTCTTTAGTCTAGATTGTAGTACATGGAGTATAGTTTCTAGAAAACTAAGTTTCAATATGTTTAGAATTTAATTCGATCGTTTGGTCAGTTAATAAAATTCATGAAGTTGTCCTAAAAGCTGGCTCGTTAAACTCTTTTGCTGTGATAAAGTTTATTACCTTTAGAGCACCGTAAATTGCCAATTATTCTATCCTAACTCCATACTTATCAACTATTTATGCTTAGTTCTTATATATAATACCTTGAATGTAGCTTTCGAGTAGGACATTCTTTGCTTCATATTTGTATTCGTTGTGTGAAATCTCAAACTATGCTATCAGGTGAGTATATCATTGCCCTTTTTTACATTTTATCGCTTTGGTTTGGGGTGAAAACATGTAAGTCATTACTTTATCAAAACCTTGTGAAACAAACCATACATGATAACATTTTCATAACTTGAATGGGTTAAACAGTAATTAAACGTTCACACATCGCTAAGTCCCTCTCGCTACATCACACGTGACCATTAACTTGTTATAAGCCAACGGTAGTACGATAATGGACCCATAGGTGTGGCATACCCATTCATCACCCTGAATAGGGCGTTGAATGATCGAAACCCGACATACAACACGATTTGGTGGATTCCAAGTCTATTAGAGGGCATTCTTGTCATTAGGTTTGGTCATGGACTCGTGTACTTATGTTTAAAGTTTCATGTTTGATTATATTATCATGGTATTTTATCTTTATTCTTTATAAAAAAAAACTGTGATTCCTCACCAAGTTTTTAGTTGACCCATTTTTCTACATATTCTCAGATGAAGATATTAAATAGACGATGACTGTTCACGTAGGATGTCACACCCGTAACACATGACAGTTATCTAACTAGAGTAGTACCTCCAACAGATATGTTCACAGGTAAAAGCGACGGGTCTAGGAGAGATTTATACACCGCTTTTTCCTAGACAGAACATTCCGTTTGTTAGATAACTACATACCAGTCAGAAGGTCGCCTTCTAGTTACTGTGATGTTGATATCAAAAACACACAGCGGAAGACTAAATTATAACTTCTATTAACATCAAAACATTGTTTACATTATGGTTAGTAAAAGTAATATCATTTGTCCCTAACAAGGAACATATCATTCGGGACTTATAATTCCTGGCATGCCCATCATCTGGATCGTTCGTCATTTCATTCTAGTCCTGAAATGCCCTGTCTATTGACTACCTGTGATGCGGTAAAAACATTTGATAAAACATGGGTCAGCATAAAGCTGGTGAATTCATAAACTAAAATAGTTTATTAAAATGACCCGCCAAAATATCTTGAACGCATCCATGGGGTTCCACCCCCAAATTCATAAATAACTATGAACAATCATCAGTATATATATATATATATAACCAAAGACCATTCCAAGGGTCATGTCCAACATGCCATTCCACGGGCAAGTGAAATAC